>JAOUZG010026676.1:871228-908385 GCA_026289955.1 Argiope argentata | reverse complement strand
ATATTAATGTAATGAAATATCAATGCACAGTTCTTTTTTCATTATGAAAAGAGCTTGTGAAATAAGATGGAAAAACTGTAATATTTTCTGTTGTATATCATAAGATCTGTGGGTGTACTTATAATATTGTCAGTGTGAGGTAATAGTTTTCTATGTAATCTAGATTAGTAAAAAAATTTTTTAAAGCACCGTATATACTATCATTAAAGCTTTTAACGATGTTACTTATTTCTAGTAGTATCCAATAGATCTTTAATTGAATCAAAGTCACATTTCTTGTTAAGCTTACTAAAGCTTGTGCATTTTAAACCATAACCTTTTTTGGAACGACTAATTAGATCAAGAAATGGGATAACTTTTATTCAATCATAAAGAAAAGAGAACATTATATTGGAAGTTCTAAAAAATGTGTTTGTTACTCTTATTTTAATCAAAAGTTATACACTTTTTGTTTTACATTCATTGATCATTTGAAGCTTTTGTAGATTTAATTATTAACGAAAAAAAAAAAAAACTTTTGAAACAGCAACTGCTTATTGGCGTAACTTTGTGTTAAGCATGTTTTAAAAGGTTTAAATGCTATTAGTTAAAATAATGAAAGTTTACATATTTAATGTGTAGATGCTTATTTTCTTGATGTGTATAGTTGGTGAGCAGTATTAAAATTTTAATCATTTATGTGAAGGGTCACTACATTAAAATACTAACAGAAATGCAATCTATCATATTGAGGGCATGTATGGAATTATTGTAGTTATCCTTTTATTCATTTCCTAACATCTATTCCTCCTTTACGTCTAATTAGTATTAAAGTAAATCATCTCCATTAATGCATGCAATAAATTCATTTCTTATATTTACTTGGAAATTTTAGAAGGGTGTTTATTAATATTGTTTTAGAAAATATTTTTAATGCTGTCATAGTTTTGTATGAAAAATTCTTTGTCTGCAATGAAATTAAAAACCTTTTGATTTTATGTTTATTTAATCTCTCTTTATATTGATTCAGCAACGTTTATGTTTTAAAAACTGTTGCCTTTTATGTGCTATGGCATAGCTAACCTTGCTTGTAGTAACATTTAACAGTTTAAATTAGAAATATATATTTTGAAATTTTTAAAAAATCAATTTTTTTATGACACGTTTTTGTTTTCTCATGTGCAAAGTATTAAAATCGTCAAAAAATTTGAACTTGAGATTTTTATGAATCTCTCGTTTCAAATATAATGAGTTCGACCAACAGATTTTTAGCTTTATGTTTGTCTATCAGTGAACTAGGTAACTGAAGACCGCTTTTAGCTTGATTAGAAAAATTTGAATAGTGTCTCGTGATCTTATTTGTAAGCTTCTATCAAATTTTGAATGAAATCTAATTATAGGAAAAGTTGCTTGACTAATTGTTCTATTGCAAATGAACTAGATAATTAAAAAATGAATATAATTAGGTTTATGAATTTAATACACATCTAAAATATAGATTCTAATAAAACTTTTAATCAAATCTGTTAAAGGGTTGACCTTCTATTAATTTTATTTTCTCATGCATGCAATCACAATTACTCAGAAACGGCATGACATGAATACATGTTCGCAAAATAGCTTTAGAAAAAAATGTTACATTCACGCCAAATATCTATGTATCGGAACTATTGCTGTTGCCATTCAAGGCATTTGTGACCTTACCTAAGGTCCATAATTTTAAGCAAGGAAGGGGGGAGGGGGTAAGACCTTAGTTGTAGAGTATGCAAAAAATTTTTTTGGGAGACTACTTCTGCTGTATCAATTTTGTTTACATGGACTTTGATTGGATTTTGTTTTGTGACATTTCATAAAGTTTTAATGTTGGATAAAGTTTTTTACTTTAATAGCTTCCTAATTATTTGAATTGCCTTTTTTAAAAGTAGAACATTATCAGATGAAGGAACCTACGAAAAGACTAAAAATACGTTTTTAATTACCTGATTTTAATGCATAAATAGTCTTAAGTTCACTCAGATTTAAATAGTCAAACTTGTACTTACTTAAGAGTTTCAAATCAGTTGTTTGTTTTGACTATAAAGCATTGATTCAAAATCAAAACTCTAAGTTTTTAATGATATTTTCATTGATAAATAATATTCATTTAATTATGATTTCTGATGAAGTTTCTATCTCAAAATTTTAAATTGTTTTGTGTTAGTAGGAAATGGGTTTGACACCTTTTATTTAAGATTCATAGATTACTAAAAAAAATCTAATTCTTATCCATCTTCAAGAACCATTTTATCTTGTATTTTAATAAAATATTTACTCTTTATACAAGGGTTTATTTTTGAATCTTGTTCCAACGTTATGTTATCTATGTTCTTAGTTCCCTGTGTTAGCAATTTTAGAAAACATTTTTTTTTAATATTTGTTAACTTACAGAAGTAGCTAAAATGATTAGAACCTTGTGTCTTGAAATGTTCTTTTTGTTTTAATTTTGTGTCTTTATTGTCACTTTCAATTTAGCATTTAGTTATTTTATTATATAAAACCAAAATAAAAAATGATCCTTTTTTGGGGTGTGGAGGTTTTTATTGAAGGCAATGATACTATATTCATCTAATTTTATTTGATATTTTTATAGAGTTTCTGTTTATGTTTTAAGAGTTTCTGTTTATATGCATTGGAGCTTCCTGTGAAGGCAACCATAATTCAATGGTGTAAAATTCATCTTATGCCATTCACTGGAAGTTGTATTTAGGAGCAATGTAGAACAAGCAATGGTTATTACATATAGATAATTGATCTAGCCACTTTTCTGTCATTTTTATTTTTTAAGGATTTCTTAAAAAATATTATTGTAAAGATTTTAATTCATTCAAAAGACTTATTTCATTTATTTTAAAGTTAAGAGTTTGTGATCATTAACAAAACTTCAGTTTCTACTTATTTGAAATTGTGAAAATGGCATAAAATATAATAATAAATATATTAAAATATTTGAAAGCTAGTTTAACATGCATTAAACATAGTACCAGGGAAACCAAGCTTACCTCATCAGTTTTGTAAAATTGTGTTTTTTCAGAGAAAATATTTAAATAGCAAATCACATACTTATTATATATAATATTTTTCTATCTTGCCTAAATATGAACTGGTCATTTGAATTTAAAAATTTATATAATGAATGCACTTAGTTTAACATGTTATTCGAGACAATCTGCTGTTTTACAGTATTCATTTTGGAGTTACTTATATTTCTGAACTTAGACCCAGTTTTATCATTTTGAAATCAGGTTCGAGATGACTCTATATCATATTGTGAGCATGTGAACAGATAGAAAAAGGATCTAATTGTTAGTTATAAAAAAATATTAGAGCCGTTTCCAAGACACACGAAGTAAATAAATTTATATGTATTCAAGAATTGCTCGTTTAAAGTTATAAGATTTTTCATGAAGCTCGGATGTTTACCTCGTTATGTTTAGATCCTGCTTTGATTGCTGGCGCCATCTCTTACATTCTAATAGTTACGTATAGTTACAGAATTTTTTTTTCTGTATGTAAAATCACATTTTTTTTTCAGGAAAGACATCTATATAGATAAACTTAAAATGCAAAACCTTATATAAATATAAACTTTGATGCAAATCGTTTGAGTTGTTTCAGAGATAACGAAATAAATATAAATACAAGAACTGCTCGTATAAAAATATTAGATATATTAGTCATGTATATTTCTTAAATAAAATTATATTCTTTGTTTTTTTAGCTATTGTATTTAGAAATCTTGAGTTATATATATTTATTATACTAAGGTATATGTAGATATTTTGTTTTTCTGGTGCACTTATCTTAACAAAAGAAAAAAGTAAGTGACATTTATTTCTAATTTTATCTTTGGGGACACAGTTATATTAAAAGCGTCCCGGCTTCTTCATGCGCTGATACATATAGTGGACTCTTCAAAATACTGCTGTAGCTGCGTGCGCTTCGATTTACATTTAGTCTTACTTATATGAAGAAGCTGGTAATACCATCAACAAATGTTATAAATGTGTTCGCTTTTGTTGACAAGTTTCAACATGTCAGTACATGTTCACCAACTGTTACAAGCGAAAGATTTTATTGAGAAAACCCTTTCTCCCTCTTTTTCCCTCTCTATCGCCTGGCTTTGTGCGAAAAATCATAAAAGTAAGTTTAATTTTAGAATAAATCAGTTCTATATAAGCATGTGACGGGTTTTATAAAAAAAATAATGCTTGTATTATTTTTTAAAAAAATAAATGAAGAAAGTGTCTTGAGATTATTATTATTTTTTGTTTTTTTGCCCCGTCACGCAATTTCGAAAGTAATAAAAAAAGAGAATGTTTTAATGTTTTTAAAGTTTTAGTTGTACCTTGCATGCATGTAATTTTCGATCCTTCAGATTCAAGGTGAGCAAAAAATATCCGTCCAGTTCTTGTTATAAAATCTCTAATCTCAAATTAATTAGAGACGAAAACGAACATGACCTGGATTTTTAAGAATTACCTTTAGATAAAAAATCTTGCATTGATTCTGAAAGTGACGCTGAATCAATTATTCGTTTCACACACACACACACACACAAAAAGTACGCTTCCTTTTTATTTTGGATGAGATTGAAAATGATACCAGTTTAACATAAAAAGAAAGTAGACGAGAGGATTACAAAATGTACACGTGACGGAAGCATAATTTTTGCTGAAGCACTTTCTTGACATTTCATCCCGATTCGTTTCAGTCTAATTCATTTCCATATAACTTGTGTTATGAATTGTGAGAGATTATTGATTCCATCGTTTTTCAAACGAATTTATACGCTGAATAGCAAGTTAATGGATACACTCCAGTTAGTGAGCTAGCAATCGAGTACTCATGGTTATGAAATTTATAATTGCAATCAATAAACTACGAAGTCATAGAGATTCCTATCACACTATTTCTTTTAGTTATGAATATATCTTTCAATTAATGATTGCAAATCTTTCGAGTGACTACGCATTCATATTAGTTTAACAATATTATTTTAACCCTTTGAACTTGAAAAAGTATGATTCATAATTATTCTCTTAATACAAGGGCTTGTTTATGGCTACATACATACACACACACACACATACACACACACAGTTGAATTTCCCCAAAAAATTATTCAACGTCATTTTTCCATTCTGTAGGTATTTTTAGCTATCATAATTGAAAAATGAATAAATAAAACTTCAAAATGATGCACCTTCTTGAATGGTGAGTGAGAGGCTATGCTCAAGTGCAAAGGGTTAAATTCAGAAACAGAAAGTCCCAACTACAATAGGGTTTATAAAACTCGACCATTCATGGTCAAGATGCAAGAAAATTACGAAAAAAATTTTAATTCTTGTTCTCAGTCTGGAGATTGATGATAAAATTTTAAGGGAATAATAATTTAATGAATTAATAACTTTGATGAAAACCAATAAAAAGACAAATGGGTTCTAACAAGTAAATCCGGTTATTACTGTAAATTTAATGTATATACTGGAAAACTTGCCAATCTAGTGATAAAATTGTGTATACTCTTATTTCAGATTGAGATGTAAAATATTTTAACAATTATTTTACCAGTGTAAATTTATTAGAGAACTTGAAATCTAAACTGCTTAATTCTTTTGAATCGTTTAATAAGTCGAGTAAATATTTGCCAGCTATTCAATAAAAATATCAAAAAGTGAGGAGGATATGAATCATTTTAAGTAATACGAAATAATTGCGCCGAAGTGACAATGAAAGAGCCCTCATTCTTTTACATTTTCATAATCCACAGCAACATTCTATTATACAATGAAAGAAATTATAAGGGAGTTAGAATGCCAATTACTTTCCCTCCTTTTGTTGCGGGTTATAAGGATAATATGAATATTATGGAGGATTTTGAGAAATTAATTATTACCTTGTAACTAAACATCGTCGCTGTAAGAAATGCATACTGTATTATTTTCTTGACATAAATGTTGTTAGTGCATATATGTACAGTTTATAAAACCAGTTGGATAAAGACAGCATTGAAATCATTCGAAGCTCAATGTGCCGAAGGATTTATTTCTCAAACATTGATAAATGAAAACGTACATGTTCTATTTGTCACTCAGTTCTATGTAAGCAAATTCGAAAATAGCATCTTATTTATAATTTTAATAAAGATGGATGTGTGCATTGGCACTCTACAGGCCAGAGTGTCTGACTTACAGCTACCAACTTTGGTATATATAAATACGTTGGATGACGGGAATATACTCTTCTGGGTGATTTTTTAAAATTTTTAATCAGAATTTTAATTAAAAATTTATTAAAATTTTGGCTTTTTTCTGCTATAACTTTTGAAAATATTGTAGCACAAAACTGATTTTTTTTCATTATATTAAAGTTCAAAAATAATTTTTTCAATGGTATTAATGTTTTAGCCTATGAATTGCATTTTTATTTTTGATGAATTTTTAAAATATTTTTAATTATGTTTTTCAGCACTTTATTTCGCACAAAATGAATATAAAATTTAACCTGCCCAAGCACGTTATGAAAGGGTAGGAATACTTAATTATCTTTTAATTAATTAATTAGCTTGCAGAATTACTCCTGGCGAAACCAGCTGGTCTCTAAAGCCAACTAGTTAGAAATAATAACGCGAAGTTCAAAGCCTTAACCGGAGTATTCATTTCGTAGATGATGTGCGCTTTTGTATAGCCTGAAAAATGAAGTGTGAAGATTGTGGTCTTACATTATATATGCAAAACGCCTTTGTATCTTGGTAAAAGAATGTGTTTTTTTTAGTAAGTACTATTTATGAACCCGTTTGAGACCTACCCTTTAAAAAAATGAAGATTTATTGTTATTTTATATTAAGCGATTTCTTTATTAAAAATTAAACCAATATTATTTAATTAAAAAAAACTTATTTGCTATTTTAGTTTTCTCTCTCAAAGAATTAAATAATTCAAAATAATATTCTTTTAATAATATTTTTCAATTTTCAGGAATCAAACATGTGAGCATACTGTTAAATGTTGAAACTTCTGAATAAAATTATCCTGTAAATTATAGTTATTCCTTTTCACTTTTTAAAATTATGAATACTTTTCAGAATTTTCTATATTTCGTATGTCATTTGTATTTGAATAGTTTTTTTCTTTTTTTTTCCAGAGATTTATTCAAGCAAACATTCGTCTGATTCAATGGTTGATCAATTTTTTCCCTTCCAGTTTAGTTCAACTTTTTTAGTATACATGTTTTATTTGTAACAGATTTAGGGAACAGGAATCAAACAGCCGAGCATACTGTTAAACGTTGAAACTTCTGAACAAATTTATCCTGTTAATTATAGTCATTCCTTTTCACTCTAAAAATAATGAATACCTTTCAGATTTTTCTATATTTCTCATGTCATATGTATTTGAGTAGTTTTATTTTCTTTTTTTCCAGAGAATTATTCAAACAAACATTATATCGTCTGATTCAATGGTTCATCAATTTTTTTACTTCCAGTTTAATGAGATGTTTTTTAGTATACCTGTTTTATCTATAACAGATTTAGGGAACAGAAATCAAACAGCTGAGCATACTGTTAAGCGTTGAAACTTCTGAACAAAATTATCCTGTAAATTATAGTCATTCTATGTCACTCTCTAAATATTGAATACTTTTCAGATTTTTCTATATTTCTTATGTCGTACATATTTGAGTTTCTTTTTTCAGAGAATTATTCCAGCAAACACTAAATCGTCTGATGCAATGGTTGACCAATTTTTTCACTTCCAGTTTAATGAGATTTTTTTATATATCTGTGCTGACTATAACAGATTAAGGGAACAGAAATAAAACAATTGAGCATATTAATAAGCGTTGAAACTTCTGAACACAATTATCTTGTAAATTATAGTCATTCCTTTTCACTCTCTAAATAATGAATATTTTTCAGATTTTTCTATATTTCTTAAGTACTCGAGTAGTTTCCCTCCCCCCCTAGAGAATTATTCAAGCAAACACTTGAATAATTCTCTAGAAATTGTCAGTGGTTGACCAATTTTTTGACTTCCAGTTTAATGAGACTTTTTGGTATACCTGTGTTGTCTATAACAGATTTAAGGAACGGGAATAAAAGAACCGAGTATACTGTTAAGCGTTGAAACTTCTGAGCAAAAAAAGTCGAAAGGTAATCCTGACTTAGTAATGAACATGTCAGGCATATAAAAGAAAAGTAAGTATGTATAAATATAGGTGATTTAAAATGAATATAAGTGTATTAAACTGAAATACACAAAAGTGAAATGAAATTAATATTCAGTTAATTAGGATTAACAAGGTGTTTTTAATAAGAAATTAAATTCGTTAAAATTAAATTCTTAACTTTTAAAAAAATGTTTTTTACGAATGCTCACTTATTGTAGCTCTTACTTTCTGTAAACGCTGGATCAAGTATTTTAACTAAACATGTAACAAAATAAACTCTAAATTCAATTACAAATGGTAGAATCAACTTTACACCCAGGACGGCCCACAAGAGATTAATAAGTGTTTAATTTCATTAAATATACAATTAGACATATAGTTTACAATTGTAAGTTTGTGCTATTTATAAATTGTGCGATCGTGAATTTTTTTTTCATTTTTTTTCTTTTTAAGATTATAGTTTTATTATTTGAATTATTATGTATAACTCTAAATCTGAAGTGAAATTAGTGTGTTAAAACAAAATGTAAGATATGTTTACTTTATCTTTTAATCAGAATTCGATACGTTTACTTTATCTATTAATCAGAATTCAATCAATCTTCGATTTTCAAAACAATGCAGCGTCAAAATTCCTTTACACAATTAAAACGTTAAAATCAGTAAATGCCCAATTTTTATTTTAATAGTATTGCATTTTGTATCTTAACATAAAGGAGTTCAATAAAGGTTTTAAAAAAAATTTCAGAGTCTGAATGCTTTTCAAAGTTCTCGAATTTTGTTTTTAATCTTTAAAAGATCTAGAATGCTTTTGATTAGTTGTTCAATAAACGAATGCAAATTTGCTTTTCTTTGTTAACTCTTTTGTAAACGGTTATTCAACAGAAAAATATCTGAAATCCAAAGTAGCTTTGTTAATCTAATAATTTTTCCTATTGTTATTATTCTCTGCAGTGTGAATTATAAGAACTATGAGTAATAACTATAATAGTAGTATGTACTTATTTTAGACTGAGTTTTTACACTCCTTTTATAAATTTTTTGTTAGTCTGGAGAATTCAGATTTTTTTTTTTTTTTAAATTCTCACTAAGATTTTTAAAAATAAATATCTGATGCTGAAAAGTGTTACTTTTCATTAGTTTATGACTCAGTTTTTAATTAACAATTCATTTTTAATTAACAAATGCATTCCATATATGTCTCAACACATACAATATGCTACACATATAGGCATTACACATTAATGAAAGAGAAGATACAATTCCTTGATGGCAGTTGATTCTATAAAAGTCTAAAACATTATAAATTGTAAAATTATAATTATAAAAAAATTAGAAATAAAATAATTATGGATTTAGGAATTTAGTAGAAATACAAAATTTGAAAGAAGAACAGATTAACATATATTTTTCCTGTGCATTTGCATAGATCTTTAAATTGAAAAAGAAAAGCATATTCATGAAAGGAAGTGAAAAGTTAGTGTTTTTTACAGGTAGTCCAAGAGATAGAAAATTTGTCCCTTTCAATAACATTTGTCTGCAATTTTTGCTCTGCGTTAAGATGATTTTTTTTTTGTAGAAAACTGAACTGTGCAACTTCACTTTCTTTCTTTGATTGTCAAAATACTTGAAACACAAATGCAATAATAATTAATTTTTTGATATTGTGGAAATTTGTATCATATAAAATATGATTAAATCCCTGTTTTCATATCAGTAGAAGAGGGTTTCTAGTTTGTATACGTAACATCCCTAATAGCACACAAATATCGTACAATATTGATCAATATTCGCAATATTGGGGAATATTGCTTAATATCAAACATTATTGTACAATATTTTGCAACAGGATGTGCTACCTGGGATAGAGAAAAGTAGTATGAATTTAACTTTAAGCTGCATAAAGTACTCTATTATATTATTATTATATTGAAAAAAATTTCAAATATCGGACAATACAATATACATGATGAGTATTTTCTTTGGAAATTATCGAAATGTTATTTTCCCTATTTACGGCATCCCTACTTGCTAATAGATCTATTTTTTAAAAAGTAAAATTAAAACCTGTACTGAAATATTCAAAAATTCGAATTACTGCTAAGCAGCTATTAATGATGAGGCAAAAGTGTAGGAATTGCTAAAGAATCAATGCTAGCAATTGCGGTTAGTGAAAATTACATCGGCCGACATCATTAAAAGTAGTTACCAACAGATTTTGGAATGGCAAGTATGTCCAAATGCGGGTATTTACAATTAAAATTATTCTTCTCCTTGTACTTTTTATTAATTTTCGCTATTTTTATAATCCCTCAGGAATAAAGTTAAATTCCTCAGGAATCAAATTTTCTCTTGCGGGTGTATTCTGGAAGTTTGAAAAGGGTAGAATTTTGATTCAAATATCTGCTTCATCACCTAAACGCTGCTCAGAATAAACGAAACTCGTCCCAGAATAGTCTCTGTGTAATTTCAAATAAGAATGAAGCGGAAAATCATTTTTTGATATAACTTTTGAATCATAAAACAGTGAACAGAATCGGGCATTGTCAGAAAAGTACAAAACAAAACAACATTTCATTTTACTTTTTTTTAAAAAGCATCTTCCCTTTTCGTCTTAGATATCTTAATAATACAGTTAATCTCAAAGATTTATATTTCCTTTTAGTAACATTCTTTCTGGAACCTTGTTGAATGATTTTTCTCCAATTTATTTGTCATTCTGAATAGAAATATTTTTGGAATAAGATTCTCAATTTCCATAATTATAAATTTTGTACAGCAAATTTTTAGGAATAGATCCGCGCCAAGCTTAATCGCCGTCAGCGTGCAAATGTGCGCAATAATAATAATATTAAGGAGAGATGCCTTATGTTTAACACTTGAAATGAAATTTTTTTGATGTAAAAAATACTCGTAATAAGAAAAATAAATGCTTTTTTGGTTTGAGATCGTCGCTTGCCACACAACCTTGCTTGCATTTATGGCGCGGTCTTGTGTAGGAGATAATGTGAATAAGTAC
Organism: Argiope argentata; assembly: GCA_026289955.1. Taxonomy (NCBI): domain Eukaryota; kingdom Metazoa; phylum Arthropoda; class Arachnida; order Araneae; family Araneidae; genus Argiope; species Argiope argentata. Next base: position 897,179 of record JAOUZG010026676.1, on the reverse strand, counting down.
AATATTGATGTGCATCAAGTTTAATTCTTTAAGATCATTCAAATTTAAAAAGTCGGTTATTTAATTAGAAATTTTACAAAAAAGATAAATAATAATATGTACACTGAGGGGACAAAAGTCATGGGATATCCCCTAATAACGCGTCAGACTTCCTTCTGCCCGTCGAAGTGCATCTCTTCGACGTGGCGTGGAATAAAGAAGTCGTTGGAAGTACCTTACAAAAATATAAAGCCATGCTGCCTGTATAGGCGTCCATAATTACGAATTTTGCCGGTTCAGGATTTTGTGCACGAACTAGCCTCTCGATTATGTAATGTAAATGTTCGATTGGATTGATGCAGGGTGGTCTAGATGGCCACATCTCTCGCTGAAATTGCCCAGAATGTTCTTCAAGTTCCATCGCCAACGATTGCAGCTCGGTAAAATAGAGCATCGTCATTCATAAAAATTCCATTGTTTGTATGCATGAACTCCATGAATGGCGGCAAGGGCTTTCTAAATAGCTGAATATAACCATTTACAGTCAATGATCGGTTCCATTGGAACACAATCCATTCCATGTAAAAACAGCCCACAATGTTTGAATGTTATTTATGGAGCCGTTACCGGCTTGCACAGTTGACAACTTCGATCCTTGGTTTCGTGGTCTGCGCCACCGTCGGACTCTTCTATTAGTTCTGGCCAACTAAAATCGTGACTTATCTGACGAAGCCAAGGTTTTCCTGTCGTTTAGGGTTCTAACGATATGGTCAAGAGTCTACGAGATGCAATGAATCAAATTTCTTCGCACTTTCATAACGGATTTGTCCGTCTCACATTGCTTCTGGTTGTTATTTCACACAGTATTGCTTGTCTGTTTACATTAACGATTGCGCGCACACGTCTCTTGTGTGGGTCGTTAAATGCAGGCAGTCGTTCACTGCGTTGTTCATGGTGGGAGGGTGTTGCCCGATATTAGGCATTCTCGGCACACTTTTGACACTACGGATCTTAGAATGATGAATTCCTTGGCGATTTCCAAAATGGAATGTCCCATGCGTCTAGCTCCAATTACCATTCTGCTTTCAAAATCTATTGACTCTCGTCGGGCAGCCATAATCACGCCAGAAACCTATTCCATGAATACAAATGAAAGCCCTTCCAATTTACTGCTGATTTATATATTTTGTACGCGATACTACTGCTACTTGTGTGCTTGTATATTGCTGTCCCATGACTTTTGTCACCTTACTACATATCATTGTTATTAACTAAGAAAACCAAATAAATTGTGGTTAAGAACATATTTTTTGGAAATCACAGAAACATTCGTGTTTTTTGACATCGAAAGTATAGCCTACAGAATAGGTTTCAATAAGATCGTTTAATGCATCAGTCTGCATCTGCTAAAGTTTGTATCTCAGCTTTTATTTCTTTACAGTTTCACAGCTACTTTTGAAAGAGAATGGGCTTTTAACTAGTTTTTCTTGTGAAAGCGATAACATTCTGTATTTATCTGGTTTCTTTCCCCTTTCAATTTTTTATGTGTCTGGCGGCTTTCCTTAATAAAGACGAACTGCAGATTTTCACATTATTTGTCTTAATGTTGTCTTAATGTATTACCTTCTTGTGTAGGAGCAATATATATTTGAAATGGAAGTCTCTCGAATGAAACAATGTCACGAAAGTCACATTTTCTAGAAGTTAATACTTCTGTTCAATGCACATTTTTTTAGAAGCTGAAAGTAGTTCTTTTATGATGGTAGTAAATGCAAGGCTACAGCCTTTGAAGAGCGGAAAGAATTTAATACCGGATAAGTGTAAAAATATCTAGGATAAAAAACAAAACACTTGCATATCTGTAAATGCAAATCATACATATGTGTGAATGTATATTCATGCATTTGTCATCTCTTGAGAAGTGCTGTTAACACACTTCTGCGATTTTTCAGGAAGATTTATGCTATATTTTAGAGTTTAAGTGTTTAAAAGGCTTTTTTTTTCCTCGTGATTTCTTTTTTGTGAAATCGCGAGGAATTATGACTTATTTTATATCTCTTACATGATCCTTTGTGGTAGCTGACTGCAATCGCTAGCATAAATAAAGAATGGCATTGAAAGCACTAGTTCTATCCATGAAAATGAAATGAAAAACTTGCGTGCATGCAAAAGTAGTGTAATTAAGTATTAAAAAAATCGAAATGAAGTTTGAGTAATCTGCTTTTCTTCTGCGTGTTGCTTCAGATGTATACTTTAAAAACTCATGTGTCGTTATAAAACAGAAAAGCAGCTACTGGAAAAAAACTGCTTTCCCCTTTTCCAGTTGTTTTAAAAATAACAGTTTACTACTTCTCGTTTTTTATTCAAGAACAGACATTTGACATATTCGACAAACATTTATATTTCTTGAAATAACAAATAATGTAAATATTTATACTCTGGAAAGTCAAATTTTGCAGATGGGATGTTTAAATATCTATTAATGATTCTCTTGTTACAAGTGCGCGATACCATTCAAATGGAAAGACTAGTGTTAGTTGAACAAATTTTGGGGGGGGGAGGGAAGCTCATATTTTTAAATGTATTTGCGAATTATTGGTTATAACTACTTTTTACAGCTTTATTATTCATTCTGGTTATTCATAAAAAAACATTCATTGTAATATTTTACCCCCTCCCCCCATTTTATTTTTCTTCTGGTTTCTGACAAATATTCTGACAGAAATATTTTTTCAAACCTTGCCGATTGTTGCAACTTCCCTTGGATATAGAACCAGTTGTAGCAATTAAAGCACCAACATTTAAAATTATTTTCTTTTATCATTATTTTATTGATTAAAATGCGCGAGACATTTGGTAATTATTTTCATTTGGCACAATGATAATTAAATCATAAATCGTGCAAATTAGTGACATAAAGATAAAATTATTTAACCAATCAATATAAAAGCCAATCTACATCAGAATTGCAGTTAATTCAAACAAATGAAAGACTGCTTCTTATCGCTCATATTTTTTGCGTTAATTTGGCAATAAAGCACTGAACTCATTTCCCTTTACGAAATTTGTTGCCCGAATCTGGTTGTTTTTAATGCCTTAGTTACTGTCCGCCTTGTAAGTGGGTCTAGTTTATATTGATTCTACCGAGAACAAATGTATCCCCACCAGTATGGCGTTGAAATTTAGAGGGGGTGCCAATTCAGGCGTTATTCTCGTCATCTGAACGCTGTTCAAATTTACGTGGTCTGTCCAAAAATAATCCTAATGTTGCTTCAAAGAAGGATGCTAGTTTAATATAGTACTATACAATATATCATCAGAGTTGCTGCCTGTATTTCTTAGCTGAAGCAGAATCATTTTTTCACCACATCTGTATGCTAAAAAAAGCCCTCTTTTTCGCTCCTTTTTCCTTTTGGGGGGGGGATTTTTTTGTTCTTAAACCTTTTATCTTCCATTATCCCTCCCCCTCCATTATTTATTAATTATGCCACCATTATGCCTATTTCAGGTGGGTCAGTTAGGCAAATTATTATTCTTAAATGAGAAAAATTACAAATTACTCTTAAATAAGAATTAGTTGAAATCTTTCCGAGGCGAATTCTTAGTGAAGGATATGATCTTTGTTTATGCAGTAATATTTATAGGAGAAATTCGAACTATATGAGTTAAACAAGATAGTAGATAAATCTCGCAAGTTGTAATATGTTACAACTTACCTCGTCCGATGCTTCTGACATTTTTTGTTGATTAATAAAAAGTATTGCGATTGGAAAAAGAAATGAAAACTGTTTTTTAAAGCTTAATACGCAACCAAAATAATCAAGTAAAAATATTTTTGAAAAGGCCAACTTACTTATCTTAAAGCTTATCAAATATTTTTTTCCCAGTGAATAATTAAACCGGAGTACATGTTCACTACCTCTTACTATACATTTCAGTTTGGTATTGTGTTTATGTAACAGAGTTTGCCCTACAAATCATATTTAACGAAATTTCTGATAATTTTTTTTAGCTAACTGTATGAAGTATGTGTTACAACTTGACCCTGTTACAACTATTTTACGATGAGAATAAAAACAAATCTTTATTAACATATCATTTGATAAATTCAATTTAGATATACATGATATTGAAAATCAGAAATTAAATTAATTCGTTTATCATAGCAATTTTTATTCCTTTCTTTTCGAAAAATGCTTGCTTTTAAAGAAGAATATTTGAAGAAAATTATTTGAATTTCTGAGAGAAAAAAAAAGTTAAATTGTTGTAATAAATAAAAACTGTTGTAATAAATATTGTACTAATTTAAACTGTAATAAATAAAAAAAGTTAACTATTATCTCACAGCATATAATAGTACACTGATGGATAGTTTTATTGCATTTTATGAGAAATCGGTATCTTATCTAGGTTTTGTACATTTTCCACGTCAGTTTCCTTTTATAGCTTTTTGATAAAATAAATGATTGGCGACGAATCTTTGTGGAAATCAGATAGTTCTCGTTCTGTTTTTGTTTAATGATATTTTAAACCACAATGCGAGAAATAATTATTTGTGTTATTTTTTCTATCGAAGGGAATCGCAAAAATCCTGAAAAATACTCGAGTAATAATCTCGATTTAATTTTACATTATTAACCCTTTCAGCCCTGAATTTTTAAAATGTGGAATAAAAAAATTGATGGTAATTAGTGATAAGAATTACCAAGAGAACGTCCGCATTTAATTTCATCTAATTATCACCACGGTTATAGGAACCAGGAAATCGTGGCAAATGAATTGGGTTTGAAAAGAAATGAAAGTTAAGAACTTAAAATATCACGGTGGCAAATGCCACCGGTATAGCCGAAAGGGTTAATATGATATATGTACATGTGTTCATATTTTCTAACAACTCTTTAATGAGATGTACATATATTTTTAATTTTTGTAAATATGTTTCATATGATTCATGAACTTTAAGTTATTATTTAAAGTTATTAAGTATATGGATATTTAAGTTTATTCTTTCACATTTTATATTACAAATAATTGAAAGACCAGCAAAATATTTTGTTTTATACAATCTTACTCTTTAAGAGTAAGCTTACAGCCTAAATTATGCGTATTTGTATAAGTATTGAAATTTAAGACTTCTGATAGAGAAATAATGGTGCGTAAAATATTTTGAAAAGCTGTCTAATCATGTAATAAACAATACTTGCAATCTTTAATGACTCATGATATGTAAAATATTTTAATAAGCTATTTAATCACGCAATAAACAATTTCTAAAATCTTTACCAACTAATAGCGTATTCCGAGGATTTTCTAATCATCTCCTAGAAGAAGTTTGCTTTCTCACTTTAGCTTTATAAAGCCTAAAAGTTACAAATTCACACAATTTCTGAATAGTATATTCGGCCCAAAGTAAATTTTGGAAAAATAAAAGAAGAAAAAGATAACGAATCTAGAGTTACAGAATATGGAAATTTTGGATTCAGAAAAGTAAAAACTTCGTATTTGAGGCCATATCCAAAGTACAACGGTTTGCTTTCAGTTATTCTTCTTTCAAACATATAATAGTTAAGGAATCAATTCAGATTGCTTAGGTAAGGCCTTTAAGCTTTTCTAAGTTAAGGTTATTTTACTTTAAAGCTGATTCATGCTTATTTCTCAGAAATCAATGATGACAGTCCATCGAGCCAAAATGTTAATGAGATGCCTAATGCTGAATTTCAATGTGTTGATCGTTGCAATAAATCAAAAATCAGTGACGTTAAGAGTTTTCGAATTGAAATGCGTTGTATCAAAATTGAATTGGATCGATTATTGCAATTAGGAATCCTATTTAATAAGTTAGGGGAAATTTTAGTGCTGGATTGCATTTTAGAATGAAAAATCAATAACCATTTTTCAATTTTCTAACTAGATTAGATCTTTTATCTTAGATCTTTTATTACATTAGTTTTTATTGATTAATTTAGCTCACACAATTTTAAAATAGATATATCGCAGGAAATTAAAAGCGACTTTTTATAGTTATATAAATTTGTAATTTTTATTTAAAAATTAATTGTGCATCCATATTTAATTTTATTTTCATTATCATTATTTTTGCTTTATTTTTGAAATTTATGGACTTTTACTGAACGATTAAATTATTTATCTCATGAAACTAAATTTTTATTTTTTAAATTTTACTTAATGTTTTTTGAATGGGTATTTTTAAAAGGTCACATTATTTATTTATTATGACCTAACTTTCTGAATAGCTATGCATATCTTTTGCAATTACCGTTTTCGAACTTAGAACTGGCAAGGATTTTAGAGAGGGAGTAAAAATCAAGCACGAGTTCAAAGATTTTTCTACTCAAAGAAAGCGAAAACTTGTATATGGATAGTATTCTGTGCACTTAATTTAGACAAAAATGTTTATCGTTTCCTCTTCAAATTGCTCTGTAAGCAACTTAAAGGCAACACTGCGACTAACACTTATATGTACAAATATTCTTTCGATTTGCTTTACCATTTTTATGATGCATATCTTGTTTTACAAATATTTCAAGGGCATTGACATTTTGAAAGCATTAATTTGTTATTTTTTAGAACTAAATGTGATAAAGAGACTAAACATTTATATAATACTCCAGGTTCCATTTATACTTCTTCAGCCAGAAATAACAATTTGAGGGGAGGGGATTACATTATGCTCTGAGTGCCATTTACCCTTACACCCTGTTTGATTAGATTTACTAGGATTTGAAAATTCATGTTTATCCCAGTTCTTACAGAATTTTAACTCCACTTTCGTTCTTCATTACGATTAAAGAAAAATGCATTGAGAACTTAAATAGCTTGTCACTAATTCATTACTTTTTGGTGCTGGGAGTTCATAATTTCTTCTAAAGTTTAATAACTGACATATTCTATTAGTTTGAAATTTTAAATAAATGAATTTCTGGCCCAAATTTTCTTTTTCTTGATGGAATTTTGTAGATTTTTCTTCTAACTAAGACTGACTTTATTGAATAGTAGTGGCGAAAGAATTCGACTCAAACTGAAATATTGTAAAATAATTTTGCTATATTGAACCAATCTTTTGATATCGATATGAATTTGCGCCTAAAGTCTGTCAATATCAAATTCCCAGATATTTCAGAATGAGCTAATTCTTATCCAGTTAATATAAATGATTTGCAGTTGACGGATTCAGAATGTCATTCTATCGAACACCATATTATAACAACAAATGTAAGCGATATTTTTTTGTACTATAACATTTTTTATTTGCAGTGGTAGAGGATTTTTCTAAACTGTCTCTAAGGTTTAATTTTTTAAGTGGTTGACATCACTTTAACTTTTGGCATCAAATCGAATGACACTTTCAAGCTGGAACTACTTCAGAAACGATAAGAACCTATTTGATGGAAAACTGATTCATCATTATCAACCAAACAAACGGAAATGTCTCTGTTTACTTACTCCAAGATAGGCACGTTATGTAAAAATTCTAGACCTTACTATTGGAACCACTCCCGCCTAGATGATAACTGCTCTTATCTCAGTTGCTGGGAATTTAATATATGAGAGCGTATGCTAATCATGGACTTTGGTATTTACGTGACTAGGATTATTTAATTCTAGCACATATTTTATGATGCAAAGATCTTTAAACAGGAAATAATCAGTATTATCCACGGATAATTACTGATAACATTAGTTGCTCTTATAACCTCTGAAATAGTCACGCAATTTTTGAATACTAGCTGAATTCAAACAATGGGGAATTATTTGAAAGAATGACATCCGAAGGGGAAAAATCTTTTTATACTTTTATTATGGAAAAGAAAAAACAACAACAGAATGCTTAGGAAAGTGCGAAAACATCATATGTTTGCTTCGTGACTAACTAGAAGATTGTTTTATACATTGTTTGCCAATTTAAGTGCAAACGATAAGACTTTCAACCTCAATAATCAAATCAGTAACAATAATTGCTGTTGACATTGCAAAACAACAATTTTTCTTTTTTAATTCTTTTCAGATTAAATGCTCAGTAAAAAATAAAATCTCTACTTAACAGTTGAACTAAACACAGCTTGCAATTTAGCGATGTATTGTGGAGTTGAGAGTATGTATTCAGGTTAGGTGTGTCATACACGTGAGCATCTGCATACGGCGATTAGTGGCGCCACTAAGGTGCCCTCAGCCAATATCTTACATTTATCTTATGTATTGATATACATTTTCTACAATGCCCTATAGCACTTTTGGGCAACAAAAAGTTACCATGAAGTTGCTTCTTCGGATAACGGATTGGAACTGGTTACTCAGTTGTACTTCTAATCATCAGTTAAAATTCTCCATTGAATTCAATGGCTCACGAAACCGAAAAAAGCGATTGTACAATTCTATGCCCTTTGTAAAATATTACATGCAATGATAACTCAAGGTGAAAGTAATTAGAAAGCCTTGAACGATTGCAGTACCGATGAATATTATAATTAATGTGAACTTTTATGATTTATAGTAATGTAGAAAAAGGCATTACATGAAGCTATTCAAAACAGAACCTCATTCAGTTATGCTGTGAATCTTCATAAATGTATACATTTTTTTATTTTAAATATGGAGCTTCGATAATAGTTAGGAAATGGCATATACTAAATTCAGTTTAATACAAATAAATAAATAAAAAACAGTGGTGAATAGTAATGCACAAGATCCTTTAATTCTGGTATGGTAGAAAAAATGAGCCAATTATTCTTATATAACTTTTTTTGTGCATAAACAATCTTTTTTTTTTGTACAAATTATCTCTTGCTCTTATTGATCTGATGATGATTTTAAAAATTGAAGTCAAAATGTAATATATTTTTTGTATTGACTCATTTTTTCTACCACACTACAATCCACGGTTCTACTGCTTTTCTATTTACCACTGTATTTTATTTTAATTCCTATGCCATTGTAAACCACAATTGAGTGTAATGAATAAAAACTGTAATTGATATGAATTGAACTGCTCTCAATAGATGCGAAAATCATACTAACAAACAACAGCGTCTCTGCATTCTCGGTACAAACAAGAGAAGCGCTATCGTGCTTCTCCGCATTCTTGGTGTACGACAAGTGAAGCACGATAGCGCTTCGTCACACTCAAATGGTTTAGATGGTTATATTTTATAATTCCCGAACACTCTTCCGAGCTTCTAATTGCTAAAATTTGTCTATATTCAAAAAGAGATCAAATTATTTGAAGATTTTTTTCGAAAGAATAAGACTGAAATATTTCATTGAAAAAAATAATTACTTAATAAATAAAACATTGTCTGTATTTTCATCCAATTTTTGCCGATTTGTTGTTTTATCAAATTCTTAATTCCATTTTGAAAGGATTCTGGTTGTTTTTTTTTCCTTCTCCAAAATGAAAATGGTGCATTATATTTCTCATCAAATTGCTTTGTATTACATGTTCCATCAACATATTTCATAATGTAATTTAATCTTTAAAATGTGAAGTGGCTTTGCCTGAATTTCATTACGAATTATCAATCTAAATCCCTTTTTTTAAAATAACTTCCTAAGCAGATGAATTGTTTAATACTAATTTATCAGAAATAATGTGCTATACTTTTTCTCTAATTTTTATTTATCTTGATATTTTGCTTTTTGGTTAATCTTCGCGAATGTTCTTTATGGCTTTGTTTAGTTGATGTTCATTTTTTTTATCAATATGAACTGAAACTTAGCATTATTCCTATTTTTAAAAATTAAAAGTAATTTTAATGCCAACATTTAAATATTGAAATATATTATTTTATAGACATTATTCTTTCTGGAAATAAACCAGTTTTTTGAATGCTCGATGTTTGCAGAAAAAACTGATCAAAACACAACTTACAGTGACTGTTTTGATTCACAGCGTAGAGTTTGTTTTACATGCTTGAATTGTAAAGGATAATACGAGTTATAAATCGTAATAAAGTTATCTAAAAATCAGATTTTAATATTTTGATACATAATAGAATTTGACTTTAATAATGTTTTGCATTTTTGGTGAATTCTTTGGTAACAATACTGCAGTACTTGGGACACGTGTTTATTCTATAGATATGATATGAGTACTTTATGTTCTATGTAATATTTTCATTATTATCATAGAATTTCATATATGCGTGCGCTTAATACGTATCTGTTAATGTACTTATGCTAAAAATAAAGTAAATATATCTCGTTTAATTTTTATACCTAATGATTTAAATTTTTGTAAATTGGAGAATTTTTAAATGGAATCTTATGCACTAAATATTAAAATTTTCTTTCATTGAAAATGTTTGTTGCTGTAATATATATACATTTTGCTATAATGACTTTTAAACATCACCATATTCTTGTAATTGATTAGTCAATAGCTTATCAAGCATTACTATTTCTTCTTGAACTAAAATGTTGATAATTATTTTTTATTTCTTTAATCGATATAATGCATTGCATTCAGGTTTATACTAAATGATTCTCTTTCGTTTGTTGTATTTATTATTATTTAAAATTCGTAGTACAAATGTTTTCAAGTTTTTAAATTATAAGAATTCTTATTGTTTATCTTATGTTAAGGTCATAAGGTCTTGTTATAATTGTATTAATTTCTGGTATAATTTTAATTATTATGATTTATATGTTAATTCTACACAGGTAGCAAATTTTTAACTAATTTAAATTAATGATGTCGGTGTTGTATGTTCTTGAGGTTTGATTATATAATAAATGAGTGTCAAAATGAAGATAAATAAGATAAACTGTCAAAACTTCACAACAGTTTTATTATTAGTCACCATACAGAATACGGGGCATTCCTGTACAGTCATCGAAAAAAATTAGCAATACTGTTTAGGTTACACGTAGAATAGTTGTGCTCATTATATCGCCATAGAATAATTGTGCTAACCAGAAAACAATTTGACTCGAAGCATCTTATCTCCTCCGCTTCACAAGACATACAAGTGTCGAAATGGAATACTGTGAGAAACACAAAATCTCAACACATTTTACAGTCACTTCTAAACATTTCACGAGAGTGTTGAGTAAAAAATGTCAAAGTGGAATATGATACGGTTTCATGACTAAAGAATGACGGTTTCATGACTTTCGCCTCAATAAGAAGTTGCCTTTTTAAATTTTTTTATATTTTTTTATATTTTTATATTTTTTATTTTATTTTATATTTTTTTTATTTGAGGAGGAACACAATTCTATTCACAGTCTCACTTTTACTGTTTCAAGAAGAAAGAAGCAGTTTTGAAGAGGTTTCTCCCATACAGTACTTTACTTGCATAGTCATGATATGAAGAGAGATCAACCTTTCATTGATATGCCTTTACTGGATGGAAAATTAATTTTAAAATCATATTTGATATGTGGCCACATAACTAGGAAATTTCTTTGGTTGTTCTTTTAAGACACAATCAAAAAAAGTGTATCTGAATAGGTTTTATACGGCGTGTTGAAAATAATTATCAAATATCTCCTACACACAGATACAATCAAGGACATTGAAACTTGCATACAATATATTAGGAGTGGTGAAAATAAGTTTTAAATGTATCTTCCTCAACTGATATTAACAGTCTATGGAAACATTTCTTTGGTCGTGCCTTTAAAACACACTACAAGAAAGAACAATTTGAATAGTATTTGTAAGGCATGATGAAAATAGAGATTAAATATATTCTACACCTAGATACAATTAAGGAAGGTGTAATTGACATAGAACTTATTTGGCGTGGTGAAAATAGATACTAAATATCTCCTTCTCAACTGATACAAACTGTTTATGGAATATTTCGTCGGTTATTTCTTTAAGACACAATCAAAGAAAGAGTTATTTTCATAGGTTTCATGAGGCATGGTTAAAATAGAGATCAAATATCTTCTACAGTCTGACACCGTAGAAAAAGGCGTAACATGCATTTAACTTATTAGGCGTGGTGAAACTTGATATTAAATATCTCTTTATCATCTGATGTAAACAGTTTAAGGGAAGGATTCTTTGGTTGTGCCTTTAAAACACATTCCAAGAAAGAGTAACCTGCATAGTATTTGTAAGGCATGATGAAAATAGAGATAAAATATCTCCTACACCCAGACACAATCAAGGAAGGTGTAATCTGCATATAACTTATTAGGCATGATGAAAATAGATATAAAATATCTCCTTCTCAACTGATACAAACTGTTTATGGAATATTTCTTCAGTTCTTTCTTTAAGACACAAGAGAAAAAATTATTTGCTTAGGATATATAAGACATGGTGAAAATAGAGATTAAATATCTCCTACAGTCTGACACTGTAGAAAAAGGCGTAACTTGCATATAACTTAGGCGTGGTGAAAATTGATATCAAACATCTTTTCCTCACCTGTTGTAAACGGTTTATGAGAAGAATTCTTTGGTTGTGCCTTTAAAACACACTCATAAAAAGTGTAGTTTCCATAGAACTTATTATGCATGGGGAGAATAGTTATAAAATATCTTCTTCTCAACTGATACAAACAGTTTATGGGAATATTTCGTCGGTTATTTATTTAAGACACAATCAAAGAAAGAGTTATTTGCATTGGATACATAAGGCATGATGATAATAGAGATAACATATCCTCTACGGCCAGACACAGTAAAGAAAAAATGTTTAACTCGCATAGAACTTATTACGCTTGGTGAAAATAGATATTAAAAATCTCTTCCTCACCTGATGTAAACAGTTTATGGGATCATTTCTTTGATTGTGCCTTTAAAACACACTCGTAAAAAGTGTAACTTGCATAGAACTTATTAGACATGGTGAAAATAGATATGAAATATCTCCTCCTCAACTGATATAAACAGCTTATGGGAACATATAATTGCGTAGAAAATTCAGTTATTTTCATTGTTTAACTTTTTTCACTTCATTAACACTCATATATATTATTTTACAAAGTGTGTAAATAATTCCTTTGTCGCAATAACAAACTTGCTGACAAAACTGAGCAGTCAATTTTTGTCTCGCCGCCGCAGTCAAATACTACAAAATCAACGACATTTAATACAACAAACAACTTTAAAATGAAAGCCACATCAATTTCAAAGCATTACATATTGCTTTTGTAAAACCACACTAGTAAAATTTAAAACGCAGGAAGAACTTTCTCCGTCAGTTAACAGAACAAACTATACTCGTGAGCCCTGAAAATATTGACACTCATAAGCTCGTTGATTTTTGAGTCATCAATCGAGGAAATTGTGAAAGAAGTGCTCGAGATTGAAAAGATTGTCCGGTGTTACACAGAATAATGGTGACTAGAACTACAAAGCGTTAAACACAGGTGCTGTAAAGATCGGAAAGCAACGATTGGGCGCCAAAAACTCTTCATGTCTAATTGAGCTCTATGAAGGGACCATTGCATTACTTCTTGATGGCAGTTCTTCCATTGGAGGTGAAAAAACGGGTAACAATTTTCCATTTGAGCACTATTTAGGGACTACTGTGTAACTTCTTGATGACACATTTTTTTTCTTTCTTTACTCATTTTTGTTTTGTTTTTTTCGTCAAAGGTGAAAATTTAGGAAACAATTTTCTTTTGAGCACTATTAAGGAACTCTTGAATTTCCGTCTCTTAACAGTAGTCTCTTCCGGTTGGAGATAAAAAGATTGGAAACAAATTTTTGGTAAGAAAAGAATTTCGAGAAGATCGCTTCGAGGCTACTTCTACCAGTTTGAAAATCGAGCTTTTTTAGAAAATGAGTACGAAAAGATGAGTTGGTCCCGTTTCTGTACATTCGTACAATTTCTTGGTAAAAAATACCCTTTTCAGAACCAGTGCTTAGCAGAGCTGATGGCACCCGCCCGTTTTCTGGTTTTTTTACCAAAACTTTCGGAATCTAAGTGCATTAAAGAGAAAATTCTCAATAAATAGACACGAGCGGAAAAATCATTCGGTGATATGTTTCGTCTTTTTTTCGTTTTGGCATTCAAGTATCTGGAATTTAGTCCTTTTTGTTTGGAAGACTATTTTGATCAAAATTAAAAAGAACAAATTTAAAGAAATTGTGAGCTGCAAACTGCTTTCTGGTTTTAGAAGAACAGTTCAAAAAGAGACTAGCTTTCTGACGCACGGACTTTCCCACTCTTTCTCTCTTTGTTTTTCTTTTGGCACATGAATTTGGGCAGTGACTTTCCCTAACTAAGAAATAAAGTCAAATGACAATCTTTCTTCGAAAATAAAATTATGGAAATTTCACCTAGGCTCACCACACAAGAAAACGCGCAGCGTGCAGCTCACCCGAATAATGCTGACGCAGCCCAAAAAGTTGAGTGCTATCACTGTTTTGGCCGTAATTTCTCCTTCATCTGATTTTAAAAAGTTGGCGGCACAAAATTATTTTTTCCTTTAATCAATCAGAATTTGATAACAAGATTGGTTATCGATGCAGTATGACAACACTACGGAGGCCTAATGCCCGGCTGATGCATTTGTATAATATACAATAACAACTACATCTAGAAATAGTGCATATACAATGTCTCAAAAAATGTGATATGTAATGGAGAACTCCGGTTCTCCTTCCACCTGTCTGTTTTTGTACTTGGATCTTTTACTTTTTTCATCAGCTTGGGCGTAAGCAACTCTTTCCTTCATGTTACGGCTATGGGGACCTGTTTCTCAATCAAAAGTTGCATCTCGGGCGTCAACTAACGGTACAGTTCAAGAGTGTTTGGCATGCAACGATGGTGGAAAGGGATTCATCGTGAGAATGAACTGAGTTTAAAAAAAGAAAACACATATGTACAGCATCACGTCACCACAGAAAAAAAGAATAATAGAAACAGAGATCCTTTCAGAGATCAACCGTTACAACATCGAGAACTAATTACAATCCAACACTTTTTTCCGTCCACACATAAAGCAAAATCTACTTCTTATACTATTTATATATTAAACATACCAGTACTCTATTGTGTGTTTGAAAATTTAGCATCCGCTCTTTATGGGTTTGAGTTAAAGAATAATGCCTTTCTGCTGGAGGGGGGTTATCCAAATGCCTTCCATGACTTAGTCAAAGGGTTGCTTTGGCACGTTCAGAATAGATTTATAGGGGGAGAGAGGTTATTTCGATCTTAAAAATTTTCAATTCAATCCAATAATAGGGAATAGGATATGTTGCTGAAAATGGGATCGAGTTGCCTACACTGACTTCCACCTTCGGCAGCAGGCACTTAGTTCCTAGCAACTTTGTAAAACTCTGTTTAACAGATACAATTTTTTTTTTTTAGCTTTTTACAATTTTACCCTGAAAACAGGCTTGATATGTTTCCGTTAGGCTTCAATAGCTTTTGGTTCTTTGTATATATATATAAGTATATATATGTATGTATATATAAGCGTAAATAGTAAATAAAAGTTTCGATTGTCCAAAGGTCCGTTAGTCGATAAAGAAAGGATTTCCTGTCAGGAGCCTAGGGATGAATTCTTATTGCCAGATACAGGTAGCGGGATCGACATCAGGAGATTCGAGTAATCAGGTGCTGGACTCTTTACCAAGGAGGGAGAATAGGAGGTCTTCCAGGAGTCAAGGAAATACTAGTCTAAAAGAGAAGCTGCAAAGATAGTAAATGAGCAGAAAATCGAAGAAGAAAGACAGCAGACAGGTCAGCGTGACAGGAAGAAAAACTCACCAGAAACCGACAAGACTAAGGTGCAGTAAATGGAGAAAGAGAGCGGATTACTTGAGTGGGGCAGTTGGCACGTTCTTCCACAGCAGTGGTAACTGAGCACTATGAATACTGCAAGAAAGCAAAAACAGCACTCAAAATAACTCATAAGCATACAGAGGAGAGGGTTGTTCTGCACTAAAGATATACTGCTGCTGGGCTAAAGAAAACACGATCGGCTATAAAATAAATTATTCGCACTAGATGGTTGTTAGTAAAACCATCATAGGAAGAAAATACACAATATATCCAAATATTGCAATTTAAGCTCCAGTTTAAGGGACTCTATTTCAATGGATTATATTCCTATATTTTTTACCTGACTTTTTTTCCCTTGATGTATATTTCAATGTTAAATAACTATCTAATAATCTTTTGAAATACGATTTTTTAATGGAAAATCAGATAGTTTATATCCTTAAATCTTTTTTTTATGCGCTTTCGAAATTAAAAACATGTTTTTTGTATATTGTAAAATGCACAATATTTTCATTCATTGGAAATCATCTGATTTGATTTTCTTTTTTGAATATCAACCATTGGAGTGACACATTTTTTTATAAAGATGTGGTTTCCTTACTCTTCTGTCTTTGAACCTTAGTTTTTTTGTAATTACTTGCCATTCATATTGATAGTTTATATCATATATATCATTGATAAATTATAAAAAATCTTTTTTATTGTGCTTCCTTAAACAAATCAAATAAACAAAATTGTGAATTTTATTTTAGCACTAAATGATATCTTCTTCTTTTTCCTATATTCTGGGAAATCAAATAACAAATCAGAGTCTTATGTTTAGAAGTTTTTATCTAGTAGAAAATTTCATCCTCTTCACTAGTAATCATAGTAATCTAAAGCGATGAATGACCCTCAAAGATAATCATTAACTATATCGTAGCGAATTCTATTTTTGTAAACAAATCTTTTATCATTCAACGTTTCAACAGAGCGTTCTTTTTCAGATCTAAAACGATGAATGACTCCCACAGATTCTCATTAAATGTATCATAGAAAATGGTATTTTTGTAAGTTAATATCACCTCCTCATTATTCACTGTCTCCTCATTATTCACTGTCAAGAAAGGAAATCTCTCCAATTATTTTGTAGATTTTGAGGGTTCATGTTTTTATTTTCGAAGGAGTTACTTTTGAATTAATACATTCTATATTTTTCTGTTGTCATAATGAGTATGCCACAAATTTAATCTCACATAAATTATAAGTAATTTTAAAACAAAAAAAATTTCGATTATGAAATAAATTTATAAAATGTATCAGTTATATAGATATATAGCTGATACATATATAGCTTTCTTTAAATAGTGTAAATAAATAAGTTGTGGTTTAAATTAATTTAGTTTTTTCTTTCTATAGCCTATATAACTACCATAATCCATACACAAACGTTCCGGGAGCGAATGCGGAGAAAATTAATGATTTAATATTATGAAATATCTTTTGCAAATCCAGTTTAACAATAATGATCTATTTTATGTTTATGGAAAAGTTTTGACTATTTCATTCACAAATTTACAGTAAAAGATTGACATTAAACCATTGTCTGTTCAGCATTGAATTTAAAAAACAACATGAAATAAAAGATTTTTACTTGAAGCAGCTGAAAGATCAGTAAAATAATCAATAATAACTAATAATTAATTGATAAATAATAAAAAATATATATATTTATTGTTTCACAATTAATTATTTATAAATAGGAAATAATTTGATCATTACTGAATTAAAGTTGTTTAAATTGATTGTCATAAAGTAAATAAACCCATAATGAATAATTATTCGAATTTCAAATACGACGATTATATAATGAGAACAACTAAACATTGTTTTGCATTTGGAAGAAAAAATAAATCAAGAACTTAGAGGTGAAATAAATGAATGCCGTTACTTGATGTATATTATTCGCTCTTCATCAATTTGAATTTGAATATTACAAAAGACGTCACTGTTAGACATAAGACAACGTATAGTCATGTACCAACGTATACCACCATGCATGAAGATTTATGTCATATGACTGTAACTTTATTGAAATTGATTTTATTATACTAATTATATGAATATCAACATTAAATTACAATTCTACGCTCTTTTATTTTTAAATGCAACATTTAATGTCAATTTCTCTGCAATTTAGTATATTATGACAGAGTAATTATTTTTATGCTTTGCAGTTAAATTCTTTGTGCTGTGCTGTTTGTCTTGTGACTGTGACATCATTTGTTCTGACCATTACTCTCAAAATATACAATTATTATTAAGTCCACAATAAAACAAAAATGTTTCAAATTTTGGCTAACTTTTAAATCCAAAACATATAAATTATTCTCATATCAAAATTTGGCGTATGCTTAGATATTAATTAGAAACTAAGCTCTTTTTAGGAACTGTTTTATAAACTAAGCCTTTTCTTTTTTTTATTTGCTTTGTAGCACATTATATCTTTTCATCTGTAGAAAATGTAGAAAAATTCTACCCTTAACTTAACACATAACAAATGCTTTCTTGATGGCATAAACGAAACAAGGGGATTTAAAATACATCGTCGAATCCAGCGTTAAAATATATCTAGAATTCCGAATCCAGCGTATTGGTTAATGGGACTGAATATTCCGAAATTCTGAGACAATTTTTCTAGAATAATCTTAAATCTAATGTAGTTTAACTGACGGTGATTTATTCAACACATAAAATTTATCGCCAAATGCAGTTTATTCGTTCAAATCTTTACTAAATTTCCCCGTTTACCATAATTTTATGGAAATAGCTCCATTTGGTTTTAAGAAATGTCATAAATATGTCATAAAGAGCAGTTTGCGTTTTATCGGAGAGGCACGCGATCAAGATAAAGTATCTCAGCTTTTAATTTTTCTTTTATTCTAGTTGTAACTTCGCCACGTATGCCATTTATATAAAGTTGACAGGAATTATCAGATTCATATTCAGATCATAATGATAAGGATTTGAAATAATCTCAGAAAAATATAATAGTATTTTTTTTTTAGGGGGGGGGTTGGATCTTTGACAGAGAATTTGCCTTCGATTTAAAATTCTTTAGTTTATCTATATTCTTTTTATTCTTGCTGATAAAAGAAGCGTGATAAAGTTGCTTATTAAAGTTAAACGTGAATAAAATGTTAATCACAATTTAGAAATACTTAAAAGACGATGATTTTATTTTTCACTTTTAAGATGCATATATCTTCTATAACGAAAATAAAAACCTAATAGTGAAAATGGCAATTTCATGAATATTCACAACTCTTCCGATAACGAATTCATTTTTTCATTCAATCTTAACATTTTAATTTTTGTTTTTAATTTCCTGTATTTTTGAGAAGAGAATCTGACTTTTAGTGTATTTGAAGACTGTTAACTGCTTGATTGTTTTCATCGTATGCTATACATGGATCGGTTTATCGAATTTTGATAGTTGTAAGCAAAAAATAAACCATTCACAACGATTATAATTCAATATTAAAACTATTTTGAATACATAGATAAGAAATATTCAATGGATTTCCTCTTGAATCAAATTTTAAAAAAATATTCGCCAATAGGAAATTCAAAAAATAAAAAAAATCGCCAATCTTTTTAGATAGAAAATAAAATAAAACAGTTAAATGGTGAATAATCAGAAGTTAAAATAGGATATGAGATTGTATATTATTCAGATTTTATATCTTCATTACTAAAATCTTTGCCGCTGGATTCTGAGGAAAGTGGAATGTAGAATTAGTAGAAATAATAAGTAGAATGTAGAAGATATATAAATAAAGTAAAATATAAAAAAAGTATAATTTAATGCTGAGAATAAATTAATTTCTTTTGTGAATTAATAGAACTGGAACATTTGTATCTTCAAAATAAATGATATTTGAATTTTAATCTTCTAAAATTTGCGACATTATAGAAATGTATAATTTATATAGGTTTAAAAAAAACATCGGAAGTTCATAAATTAACTTTAATTAATTCATTAATTAAATTTTATAATGGTGGGTAATTGAATCACCGATGAGGGAAAGATGAAATTTTTTTGCCTTTGTCACGAAACAAGTTTTTTTTTAAAAAATTCAAATTTCAATATTCATAAAAAATTATTTCAACTGAAATCATATTAAATCTTATACTACAATATTTAAAAACATTCTTATCTTTAAAAACTGTTTTTTTTTATTTTTTTATGTGCAAAAATAACGTTTTAAGAAGTTAATTTATAGTGAAAAAATAACGCGATTTTTTTAAATTTGCACATTACATGTAATTAAATATTTACATTTTTTAATGTATTTTATTAAAAGGAAAATATGTATATTAAAAGGAAAATATTTTCATTTTCACATTACATGTTATTCAGTATTAATTTTTTTAAAGTTTCTATATTAAAAGGAAAATATTTTCACTGTAATTATTGAGCCTATATCCACATATGCTTATTTGTAATTGCATTAAAAATAATTTGGGAATGATTTCATTCAAAATTATTTTTTCTGCGCTTATCGCATTGATGTTACAGAATCACAAGAAGTATTCATTTTCCTTGTACAAAACAGATACTTTAATAAGCAAATATATTCTTAAGTTTTATATTAAAAGCTTTCCGTTTTTTTTATTTTTATTGAATTTTAATCAGATATAAAACTTGCTTGCAAAAAATTCTCTTTATTTATTAATAAAAATTCGGCGGTTTATATTATTTATTTAGTTATTTGTGCCGAAAACAACTCAACTCCATAAAATGTTGATAAAATTCTAATTCTGAATCGCGGGCACTGAATCATCTGTTTGTATTTAGTTATGTCACCTGCAGAAATTTTTCAATGTACTTTATTGCTTTCATGATAAGGAAATCTTAATGCACAGGAAGGTGTATTTAACCCTTTAAAGGACCGTTTTTTTAGTCATGATAAATTAAAATATTTTTAAGATTAAAATTAACGTAAGAAATGTGATTCATTTAACTAATTAAATAAATTTTATTTCATTAATTAATTAATTAGGTTAATTAATAACTAAGCAGAAAATCAAAATACGACATTTTGTGCGATATAAGGAAGAGAAGCATCTAAGTTTCTGTCTTATTGAAAAATGTGTCAAAACTTATCCCAATCTGTATAACATCATTCGAATATTGATAAATTTGGTGGGAATGGCCCTTGAAAGGGTTAAGCTTCAGTTTTAATAAACACTTTGGGAGATTGTATTTAAAATTAAGTAACTTTTCTCTTTGCTCTTAAAAAAAGGTTTTCGCTGTTTTAAGTACCGGTGCTTCAACCGGTGAAGTTTAACAAATAACTTTTTCGTGTGGCTCAGTGCCATGTGTCTGGCATATAACCAACGATGTCTTTGTGGCTGCAGGATTGAGAAAGTAATTCGAAAATAATGCTTTATTTTTTTTCAGTTCTTTCACCTGTAATAGACCAACAGCAAAAACTAACACGCACTTACATCAATCACTTTTATGAAACTCTTTTTTTTAAGAGAAAGATTAAGGTAACTCTTCAGGATTTCAAGGTCACTGCTGAATGCAATTTGACATCTTCTCTTCCCTCTATAAAGATTATTCTGATAAAAATAAACTATAAAGGATTCTGTTATTGTACTTCTCCAGTACCTTTCTGCAATTTGTTATATATATTGCCTTCAATGTATGAGAACAGCCATTTTACAAAAGATCTAGGCATTTTATAGAATTCCGAAAACTGACTGGCATTGGATGAACGAATAAATATTTCATACAATTCTAAGACATTCTATAAAATATCAAACTGGCCAAGTATGAAATCCATCTTCGATGCAAGTAAAAGAATCTATTTTAAAACGCATGGATGATATTACATTCAATAATAAATTAAACCAATTGTCGAACCACATTATCGAAGAAATTTCCTTTTCTACAGGGTGTCCATAATTAAACGACCCTTTTCAAAGTTGTTTACTGGCGAAATTATTGTTCAGAAAGTTATGAAGTTTTGTATAAGACATGATGAAATGATGGGAATTCGTTTGAGCGAATAATAATAATAAAATAGTTCAAAATTTCGCCACCCGGGACATTTTTTTCTAATGAATAGCCTATTTTTGACAAATTTTATTTCAACAATACATGTTAAACATGACGGACATCATTTTCCGCTACCATCTGGAACCATAAGATAGCATGTTCCACAGTTGACAGTAGTGTGTTCTGGGAAATAGTAAGAACATACTGTGAGATGCTGCTTTTTAAATCAGGTGAAGCTTGTGGATTGTTACAACTTACCAGATGTATTAAATGTCCCTAAAGCCAAAAGTCATACGGATTTTGGTCTGGAGACCGGTGACGCCACTAGATCGCGAATGTGACAGCTGATGGCACGTTCTTCTGTAAAATGATTTTGGAGAACGTCCTTTACACAACGGCTGATGTGTAGAGGAGCTTCATCTTGCCTGAAAACAACTGTAAACAACTTTAAAGTAGGGTCGTTTAATTATGAACACCCTGTTACTATGCTTCATGTGTGTTTAAAAGAAATCAAAGATGGAATAAGTCAGGTCAAAGGATGTATACTTTCTGCGGTCCTGATATTAATGATGATGAAATTGATATTTTGTGCATTATTTGTTTCTAAACTAATACACTTTAAAAAAAAATAGCGTTATCTTGATTTTTTTTTCATACTTCACTTAAATAGCATTTGCCATTCCATGGAGAAAGTGTATAATAATTCACATATTTCATATTTTACTTAAAAATGGTTGGTATTCTATAAAGTGCCGAGGTATTCTATAAAATACCATCATTGCATAAATTGCCAGTAACTTATATATGATGAGTTGTTATGATTAATAACCAATAGATACTATAAATGAATGCCTATCAGATTATTATTGCTATAAAAGTATCTTAAAAAACGGAGCTTTTAAGATTCATTCTTAGTTTCTTTCAATATTTTAAATCCTAATATTTGAAGGTAAATAGTTAACTATTGCGATGAGAATATCCAGAGTACGAGGGTAGAAGTCGACGAGTTTGATTTTTATGGTACAGGATCTAGATTTGGCTATTCTTTTCCAATCATGTGGTTGGAGAGCTAGTTCGGTTGGTTGGGTTCACGGGGCCCCTAACCCCGGGAGGGGCTTATCCCCGGTAATGACAAACTGCGTAGGACGCGGTGGTCGATTTTTGCCGTGGCAGTCTTCAACTGGGTCTGGAGATGATCTGGTGGTCTGGGACTTCTGTTTTTGTAGTATTCGTCAGGTGGTGAGATGGATGGGTTGGTGTGTGCCAGGATTCTATTTGATTGGCTGTCTGCAGGGAGAGGGGTGTGGGATATGCTACTATTTATTTTGAAAGTTTTTACTGTTTACTTAAACTTTAGAGTTATTATGTTTAGAAGATGGATTTTAATTTTAAATAAGGAAGGGGTCTGATTTTTATTTACAGTTGTACGTTATGGGGTCTATTGTTTTTTGGGTCTAGGTGATATTTAGGTATACTATTAAAGGTTCCCTTTTTATTATTATCTAGATTTTTTAAGAAGCTCTGTGCTTTCTTTTTAATGAACTGCTTTTTGTAGGGTAGTTTAGGCATTGGTATGCATTGGTGTTGTGCATGGATTTTCTCATATGGCAGATATTTCTAATTAAATTATTTTGTAGCCGTTATATTATTCTTTTTTTTAACAACATATCCCCTCATCGGGCATGCATATGTTAGTACTGGACGCAAATAGACGGTGTAAACAAATATTTTACTTTGCTTGCTCATTTTGGCATTTCGGGAAATTAAGGGGTATAACTTACGTGTTAGTTTTCGAAACTTTTTTGTTGTGTAAATGAAATGGGGTTTCCAAATTCGTTTTTTTTTTAAATCTAGAATTAAGCCGAAATATTTTCCTTAAACCACGGGATAATTGGAGAGCTAGGTTTGAAGGTTATGACTTTAAATACTAGGGTTTTCGGTCACCTATCCCCGCTGTTGCTAATGAATCAGTGTTACTCAATGACTAAACGAATTTATTCCATTTATTGCAAATTTGTTAAATGAAACGTTATAATGAGGCTTACTGAACAGCAATTAAGACAAATACAACGCTAACTAAAGAAGGAGGGGTTTATAATAACAAAACATTAAAAAAGAAGAAATTTAAAGAGAACTTTGTTATTACAGTAATAGATAAATCTGCAAATAATTTCTGTCTAATTAATAAATATTTTTATAAAGATCAATGAATATAACTCTAATGCAACTTTATATTTTAAATAATCAGTGGGAAAAGGAATGGAATAAAAGAATGATAGCTTTCGCTAAAGAAAACTAAAATTAAGACTTGTTCTCTAAACTATCCTTATTTTTTCCCAACAATTAAATTTCATAGAAAGATCATTAAAATTCAGATACCTGATTTGTAGCTCTGGGAGTTATAATTACTGTGCGGGAAAACATTTCTTTAAATTTTTGAAAATTATCCTTAATAAAATGAAAGAGGAATATTAATAGACAAAGAAATTTTGGATTTTCTAAAAGATAATTGCATTATTAATGTCAATACTTATGATTTTAAAAATTTATACACCAATCTGCCACATGAAAAATAAATGAATGTCTGTCTTTTTTTACATGCAGAATATTTAAATGAACACATTATTACAAAAAATAGCTGGCTGGAATTATGTAATTTTAATAATACAGAAAATTACATTTTTGATGGAACTAATATTTATAAACAAATAAAGGGATTCCAATGGTAACAGCTTTATCTAACTTTTTTTTTTTACATTACTATGAGAAAAAAATTATTAAACATAATTTTGAAACGTGGAGGTATATTGAAGATTTAATAAACTTAGATAATGATAATATAGTTTCTAATTGTTATCCAAAAGAGTTAATTCTAAACAAAACAAATGAAAAACAATTTGAAGCTAACTATCTGGACTTAAAAATTAAAATTTCTAATGATAAAACACTAGTGGGTATCTATGATAAAGAGATGATTTCAACTATAAAATAATTAATCTTAGCAATTATCATTCTAATCTGAACCCTACAATTTTCAAATATATAATTTTCTCACAATTCAACAGTATAAAAAGTATCTGTAATAATAAAATTTCCTATATCGAAGCAACTAAAAACCTTATAAAAAGTTTAATTAATAATGAATTTCCGAGAAACTACTGCAACATTGAAATTCTAATTAAAGAAGAGATGGCTTTCTTCTAAACCGTTGGCACACATAAATAATCCACTAGACGGCGCTAAAATTCTATTATTGATAAACAACGTTTAAAAAGAAGATACGAGAAACGATTCTGTTTTGGTAATAATTTTACGGGCTATTGGTATGTTCTTTGTTTTTTTTGTTTCTACTTTTTATTTTTAATAACTGATTGTTTTTCTTCTATAGTTTATTATTGCGTGTTTTTATTTGTTTCTGTA
Organism: Argiope argentata; assembly: GCA_026289955.1. Lineage (NCBI taxonomy): Eukaryota > Metazoa > Arthropoda > Arachnida > Araneae > Araneidae > Argiope > Argiope argentata. The sequence goes on along the minus strand of JAOUZG010026676.1, from coordinate 872,019 downwards.
ATTTTCATATACTATTATATTTATAAAATTTGGTGCTTCTTTTAGGCCTTAATTTCGGGGATTTTTCGGGACATAACTGGGTTTATATTCAGACAATAATCAAACACTTTACAGAAAAAAATCTCTTTTTTGGAATCTGATTGGTGATCGTTGAGAAAGTTACCAAGCCTTATTTCTTATTAATTATTTTTCTTCCTTCGATTAACTTGATAATTTCCTACTTCCATTTTGGTTCTACTTTCGTTTTGTAAGTCAGTGTTTCAGTTGTAGCAGCATAAATGCTCAATAAATACATTTGTTTTTTTTTTAATATTATAGTTAGCCTGTTCATTTTCCGTAATACTTTAAAATTGCCATCTTTCTAATGTTGTTAATGTTTATAAAATTATATATATATATATATATATATATATAACGCGAACGCAATTTTGTCCAAGCTTCATTTACGTAAACTATGCCTCCTGAGATGGAATAAAAGCGAAGTTTTTAACACATATCAATTACATGTACAGCTCGTGCGAGGGAATCATAGGGATGTTTAAATGGATTGTGCTAAGCTGGAGGATTTTTATCCCTTCACGCGGAGTGTGGGAATTAGTCGGATTTTAGCTGATTCGGTAATTTTACAAAGCTTCTGTTGAATTAAATAACTAGTACAAGTGGATTGGATCAGGAAATAAGAGAATATTTTTAGAATAAAGTTAATATGGCTGAATTAAGATAAAGCTTTGGAAATTAATTAGGGTTTAATTATATATATATATATATATATATATATATATATATATATA
>JAOUZG010026676.1:845325-871128 GCA_026289955.1 Argiope argentata | reverse complement strand
CTAATACCAAACGTGATCATTCTTTATGCCTCTGCTTAGTAAAGAGGGTAAATTATATCTAGACCTCTTCGCCCCACATTTAACACATTTGTTTGATGTACCCGCAGTAAAGAAAAAATATTTCGATTTCGTATCACGTCTCATGCCATCTTTTCCCACCTCCCCAGAGGACATTGATACCTCTTTATCCTCTTTTGATACTTTTCTGCCTTATTGTTCTTTGCTACATTATGATTGTCATCAACAAGCAAAGTTCCCCATTTCGAAGAAAACGATCACACATTTAAAAATTCTTTCCTTGATAGTATTCTTTCTCTTAATGGCAGCTAATATTTAGTATTTGAAATTAGTTTGGTTAGCAGTATGCAATAGCTTAAAAGACAGGGTTTTTAGCAATGAATATCTTAGCTTTGTAAGTCTGTTAAAAGAAAACAAAGTACTAACTTGTTCATCGGAAATCAAAAATAGCCATTAAAGCTTTGAATTTATCACAGTTATAAGTGTTCAATGAAAGTAATTTAAGTCATGAAAAATATTTCTAATCTGTATTGCGTTAGCCTTTCTGGTGTAGAAAATTCACGCATTTTTCGTTGCCACAATTGGCATTGACAATACAATGCTAGTATAAATTTTTGATCAATTATTTATAGTAATTGTAATTGATATGCCTGGAAAGTCTGGTTAGTAGTGCGCTGGGTTCGCATCCCGTGTGCCGAGTTCGAATTTGCCAGCTAAAAGTTTTCTTGTGTGGTTGAGGTTAAAGCTGTCAAATTTCTCCATGTGTTAAGTAATATCACTGCGGGTACTGGGTCAGAAGTGATTGTTCTCTATTTCAGATCTAAATTACGATCTGTGGAGGAATGAAGTCCGCTCCGTAAAAAGGGCTTGTGACGTATGTCAGCTAGAAGGCAGACTTCTGCCCTCTGGTACTCAGGCGTCATATCCCCAGAAGCTACTGCACTGCTCCTTCTGTTGTAAAACGGAACACAGGAATAACAATTGTAATTATTAAATAAAAAGTAGCTACAATAAAACTTTTCCTAATTATCTATGTAGGAATTGATTTTTAAAAATTGCTTTTTTATATTACTTGTTTGAATATTAAATCGCTATCTTTCTTAGAAAAAAAAATCTAAAAAGCTTCATTCCGCTTATTTTCTTATTACGCATTTTATTCAGTAAAAGTGCTACTTCCTTTCAGATGCTACTTTTTTTAATAATAAAATACTAAATCGAAAGAACTTTTCCGCACATTATGATTTTTTATTTGAAGAGATTACTAAAAGTAAAGATTACTAAATAAATTCATTCCATACAGTTTTAAAGCATAAAATCTTCTCTAAAAAAGTACAAATTTTTAATTGAAGTAATTTTTATTTTAACTATTTTTGGCGGCATGCCTAATTTACTGATTCATAATAGATCAAAATGCTAATTTTTCTCATTTTTAAACAGAAAATATATATGTATAGTATCATGGATTTCAAAAGGTACAGTGATTATTACAGTACAATACAATCGAAAAATACGATCGAAATTTAAAAGTAATTTATTAACTAGATTTTAATTGTATCTAAACAATTCATGTGCCACATATTGCATTTTCCCTCTTATTGGATTGTCTGAGTTTCACTTAGGTCAAGTAGTTGGAATTATCTTTTAGATATAGATCTTATATCCTTAACTATTCACATGTTAATTATATATCTGTTTGGAAACCTGTCGAAAGGCGAATATAGATTTTCTTAAAGTTTATAGGAAAAACGCAATTTGATTCTATCTTCGGATTCCCCTTCCCCCTAGATATGATGTTCGTTAAAATGATTTGAAGAATTTCTGACAAATGCCATTTGTTAGTATGGCGTCTATAACTGCTTATTTTGAAGGAAAAAAAACTTTTATGTCACTTGTATTTTTTCCTTTTTTTTCTTCTTCTTCTTTTCCCCTTAATAATAAAAATATAAAAGGAGACAAAATATTATTTCCTTACTAAGAATTCAAAAAGATAGAAAATGGCCAAACCATTCCAAAAAACATTTCTCATGTATAGAAATCTAAGCATTCAAAGAAAACAAGAATATCCTCGAGGGTACGTATATATTTTACTAATACCCACCGCAGTGCAAGTGACCTGTCATAACACATGTAAAAGTTTCATGTATAACACATGTAAAAGTTCATTTTCTGATGATATGGAAGTATTTTATCCAAACCTTCTTTCTGAAACAATTATGTTTGAATACTTAAACCTCCAAGAGTAAGGGATAAAACAGGCAAGAATTCATCAATGGCATGGCTATTGATAAATGTGATAACCAAAAAATAATAATAATAACCCTAGTTTTTTTAGTTTAATTAAAGAAAGATTATAAGCAGCTTAAATAAACACATTTATAAAATAAATATCATTATAATAAAACAGAAGTTACCTGTCACGTGACTGCGACGTCAAATTGCCTTTTTGAGATTTTCTGTAATTTTCGGTGCCATATAGTGATTCCACTTCACAGTACACTATTCATGTAGATATTTGACAGAAAAGTAACAGAAGCGACACCAAAACAAGCAGTTAAGCTCATAACTTATATGAATTTAAGTAGATACATCATTAATAATAGTAATATAGGACTTTCCAGTGTATGCCCAGTCATCTCGAAATTTAAACTGGAGATAAATCTTTAAAACCATAGAGCTTATATAAAGTGCTATTCAGACATATTTATGTTTTTAGATAGGTTTCAGTAACTAATGAAATGCAGCATTCAAAGCAATGAATGACAAAAATCATCTTTAAAAAAACATTTTCTTATTTAATTATTGCCGTCTGTTGCATAAAAATAAGTTTCCCTGTCGATTTTTTTTGTTTCATATGCTTGTTCAGTATGGCTAACTGGGTATTTAGCTTCTTCATACTGTGAAAAGAAAGGTACTTTATGTTACAGCATCTCTTTTCATTTGCCTATTCGGTGTAATACCAAATTTAATGCAGCTACTTATTGCAATTTTGCAATCACCATGTCTATATATACTCGAAAGATCTTCCTTTTGACGAATTTCTCTCAAAATTATAAAAAGAAAAACATAAATCCGATGTTTTGACTATAACCCAAATTTATTTGTCTATTTCCTTCAGTATCTGCCCAAAAGGATCGAAATTTAGATAACATCCCAAAAAGTTTTTTTTAATAAACACGAGAGCAAACTTTCTATTATAAAATTTCAAGAAAGTGTTAACTAAAAAATTATGTATTGTGTCGTAACTTTCTTGTAAATTTGTATTTGTTCTGCCGCTTAATGCGCTAAACGACGTTTTTCTGTATTTAAAGATAATCTTTTAACAATTCATATTGGGTTGAAATCGCCTTTAAAAATATTTTTCAATGTATATTCTTTTGATATCTAAATATTTTATGGACTAAAAATTTGGAGTGCAGGACGAAAGTTATGACAGAGCTTTGTTTTAACTAACAAAAACGAATACAGATCACTATCGACATCGTATTCTGTCTGATTTCTAAGTAGCCACAGAAGAGAGTCCTTTCTTAACTATCGCGTTAGTCATCATCGTATTAGTGAGTGAAGGCAGAATAAGCTTAATGATAAGGTCTTAGCTTCAAGAGCAGAGATTTCCAGGCTCAAACCTAATACTACCAATGATCTGATGTCTCTGTTGGTTTGGTGTATGCTAGTGCTAGTACAACGCGAAAGTTTGATGAGGTAGGTCCGATTTTAGGTGTCATTTTCTTCATCTGACTATTGATTAAAATGATGCAATTCGTTCTCAAATCAGTTCTCATATTATTTCCTAATGGGGCATTAATGATAACTAAATGAAACTAAATTTATTGATAAGTCTGACGAAAAGTTTTTCCCCAAAACCAGAGGAATATACTATATCAGTGAATGGATATAATCTATTCCATTGATCGAAATCTTAAGATCAAGGTTTTGAGTTAACCTTAATATGTTGACAATCCTTTTCTCAATGGCTTGTACAAATTAAACATCAAATGCGAATATTATGAATGTTGTGACATAAATTTAAATGCATTTAATGAAGAGCTTGAGTTATCATTGAATTCCAAAACTGGTTACCACACAAGTAATTATTTGCAATTTTTCAAGCGCCAATTTGATTTTGGCTCATATATGTGTATACATGCCTGCTCAAAAAATACGCAACAAACTCGAAAAGACGAGGTACCCATGCAAACCGGTGAATTAAAACACGCAATTAACGTGCGAGACAGGTTGCATCACCAAATGCAAATGAGTAATCAAAATTAGCATAAAACGCAGTCACACCGTAATATCTTAAAAAGGTGCTTATCGAACGTATGGTTTAGTTCGCAAACAGTGACAATTCCGCGAAATCCTATTTAGCCAAAACGGTAAGCATGAGTATAAGAAATCATTTGACTGATGAGATGCGGAGGGTTGTCAGTATGTTGCAAGCTAGCCAGACAGCTGAATATGTCTCGTATTGTCATTCATAGACTTCGGAACCATTATCAAAAGCATTAAAATGTCAGTAAGGGGTCTGACGCTTGAAAATCACCACATCGGAAGACGATCGTGACTTGTTTCAATGTGCCAGAATTTGAAGACACTAACAGAGTGATAGCTGGCATCGCAACTCTCAGCTGCTGCAGTAAGGCCCATTTCTCGTCACACTGTGTCACAGAGACTTCAGAAAGTCGGAATGTTCGCACGACGACTTGTCGTTTGTGTGCCTTTGTCTCTAAAGCACGTCAGAGCGCTATTGCATTGCGCCCGTGAACATCGCTGTTGAATACTAGAGAAAGGGCCACGCACTCTTTCTCTATTGTCGAAAGCGACCATTAGAGAAATTGTGGTTTACTTGGCCGGGCAGGCATAGCAATAAACGCTCGAATCAAGCTCCACATGTTCTCTGGGATTCTGTCATAGTTGTCCAATACCACGAGGAATTCCTACACTCTTTTGTGTGTCCTTTTATCGCTGCTATTGGTTTGCGTGGCCTTCTAGATCACTAGATCTTAATACCATAGATCATGTGTGGGACATGCGGGAAAAACGGATTACAGGTCACATTATACATCCAGGCGCCGTCCACGAGATTCTACAGCCCTTATTACAAGAATAGCCATTACTGCCACAACAAGCGATCAACCACATTATTACCAATATGAATCGCCGTTTTCCAGGGTTATCTGTTATTAGCGTAGGGTTCCCATTGCACATTCTGCCTACTAATTTGGGCTGTATTGGGCCGTGACGACCATAAAATATGTATTTTTGTTTCTCTTTGCTTTTTTTGTTTGATATTTGGTCTAGTAAAGCCACATCTACCTCGCGTACAACTTCTATGCATATCCATTAAATAGTTTTTGTTTTCAAGCGAGTTTTGCATTTATTGCTTGTTTTTGAGCAGGAGTGTATTTTCATTTACAAAGAAACATAACTGCCAGTTGTATAAATGAGTGCTGTTTTCATATTAAAATTCAAGAACATTCAGAAGTTTGGAGCAACATTAAAAGTCAATAATTCGCAAGGAAAAATAGAAGTATGCTATTTTCACATAAACGATGGTAATTAAATCGTTTTTCCCCCACGACATTGAAATTCATTTGCGTTGTTATGGGCTTGCAATAGGTGGAGCGATGCACTACTTAGGAGAGACAATGAAAAGAGTAATGACTTGTAAATAATCACTAAATTATCCTCCAATCACAAACACATTTGTTAAGCAAGGAATCATATTCATTGCAAGAGGAACTACAGCGGTATGCAACATTTCTTTTGCATACTGTCAAGCTCCAATTGTGATGCTACCACTGGGCAGGAACTGCAGCTATATCTTTTCCAGGAATAGAATGCGTCTGAATATAATGTGATACATTGGGCATTTATAACATTTGGCATTTGTTAACTTTGATCATCTGACTCTTGAAATTTATGCATTCATAACACAATGTTCCTTTAGTTAGATAATAACTCCACAGTTTAAATATAAGCTATTCTACCAGATAATTCATCTTCCATAGTTTTAAAAATGTCCAGTTTTATTTCCCTTCTTTTCATTCAAATATAATCTTTCTTCTTCACTAAATTATAATCTTTTTTTAAATTTCCCCAGATTTCTGAAACGTCTTATATATAGTTTTTGTCCATTTATATAAATATTCCAAAATACATGTTTAAGAATGATAAATGTTTTGTGAATCAAGTGAATAAAGCACTTAAACTATAAATAAATTTGAAGTATTACATTAGAGGAAGAAAATTTAATTTCATTTTAATAAATTGTACATAAAAGATTATATTACAATAGCACATATGTGAACATTGAAGGAAAATATATTTTAAGAAGTAAATATATTGCGCGATCACATAATATATTATTTAATACTGCATCGAGCTGATATTTAAGTACTGCATAGTTACCATCCTATTAGGACAGTTCAGTCACAGTATTCAAGTTTTCTGAATTATTGCATGGGTATTTATCATCATACTCAAATTTTACACACAATATGGCGATACTTTTCGGTTAGGAAAACAAATAAATTGAATTATAATTGATTTTAAATAGTTAAAATATTTCTCAATTTTTCCAATGTGAAATTTTAAAACATTTGGAAGTGAATTTTAACTACAAAACAGTTACGACAAATACAGCAATATATGTTTTGAATTAAATGAGCGATAAATATTATTTTATTTGATAAAATTCTAAGACATTTTGATAAATATTGAACTAGCCTGAAGTTTTTATTTCCCAGTAATTGTGTTTATGGACGAGTTTTCAAACCATGATTTTCAAACAACGTCACTACTTCCAGTGCAATAACCTACCGATTTGAGCAATCGCCTAATCCAGTTGGCTAGTGCTTCGGCTCCAAGCTTAAATTAAATATCTTATACGACTCAAAGCGCAGAAATTGTCTTTCTTTTGCCTAATTGTTTTCGTCTAGCTGAACGAACAACTTCAAAATGACTAAAAATGTAATCAGTACTTAAAAGCTTAAGTTTATATATCGTCAAAAAGAGCTATGATAAAGTAATTATGGCAGCCATTCTGTAAAAACAGGCTCAAAGTTATAAGGTATTTCGGATAAATATTCACAGTTACAGAAATACAGACATCACATTTAGTACTTTCAAAGCATGCTTGAGACATAACCATCTATGAAAAATTTAAATATTTATTGAATATATATATATAATTATTCGTTATATAATGGATATTTAAATATAATGAATAGTTAAATATTCTTTTTAAATACAGTGCTGAATATGTAAATATCATTAAAGCATTGCAAAGAAGTTGACCTGGTATGCCACTGCTTGTTCAATAATGAAATAAAAAAAAAACTCGTCCACAACTTCGAAAGTATTTATATCTTATTACCATTAAATACATATTTAAGTGAAGTAGCGACTATTTGCTGATTGCTACTTCATAAGTGATTTAACGTTCTGTCAAAAGGACAAACGTCTCCAACTTGTAGGTGATTATAAATATATAAAATGTACTTTGTCAGCTTTATATGCAAAATCTATTCTATATATTTTTGTTCTTTCATATATATTGAACAAATTATTTGATTAAAAGTTTATTGGGAACGCATAATGTGCGTAAATTATTTTTAAAAAATGTTTGAGCACTCAGCAATGTCACTAGATGACACAGACGCACTCTTAAAAAATAATTTGGAAAACAAAAAAGGATTTGACTATTCTCAGTTTTTACTCACTAAAATCTAAAATTCGTATGAAAAAAATATTCGATTTTAGAATATTTAGAATTGCGTTGTAGATAAAAACAAAAGGCTGAATGAAATTTCCTGCAGAAATTTAATAATTTTTTTGCTGAAAATTTTCTTATTACCAAAAAAAATTTCACTTCTATAATAGCTCACGCTTTTGTTGCTGTATAAGTATTATTACTAGACGTAATTCAAACTTGAAAGCCTGTATTGCTTTAGATTTGCGTCTTGTATCTTCGACACCTAATGTTCGCGAAGCGTTTGCTACTAATACCAAAAGTAAAATCAAAATTTAAATCAAAATGTTTTTCTTTTATTCTTTTTCATCGAATATCTTCTGATGGTATATTGAACATCTATCTTCTGAATTTATTTTAATGCCTTTAAAATGAAATAATGTTATTTTATTTTAGTCAAAACCTATGAACATTTTACTAGCTTTTCAAACCGAGGCGTTTTAAATATTAAAGAAAAGAGAAAATGAAGTTAATGGTATGGGAAAGAATTATAAAAGCACTAATTAAGAATTACTTCTTAGCCTACATTTCTGATTTTTTTTTATTCTGCTGTTTATTCCATTAGTAGATAAGTAACAGTAGTAGTTTTTTAAACGACATTTTAATTTTTTTTAAAAAGAATTTATCTATTTTCCAAAAGTTATAGATTATTCTGTTAAAAATAAAGGTTTGTATAGGAATTTGTTTATTCAATGAGTGTAAAAAATTAAAAACCAAAGGATTCATAACTCTGTACTATCAATTGCTTTCAAAAGATGTTTTTAAGCAAACCACATATTTTACACATTTTTAAAATAATATTGTGCGTTATATATTTCAATAGTTTTTTTTTTCAAACTATGCATTTTTAGTAGATTCAAATTATAAGAAATAAGCACATAATTTTTAAAATTTTCTAAAATATTCCATTTATTCGTTCGGCAAATCACAAAGATATATGTTTACAAAAATAACTCTTTCTCGTATTTCACGTTATAAGATATGCTTGTTTTATGCTAAATAAATAGAATGAAAACATAAATAAAGTAATAAAATTTCGGTTCATAATTAAAATATCATTTTGATCATTAAAAAAATATTTAAACAAAAACAAAGCAGATGTTTATTGAGTGCTTATATTTAACAAGTGCGATAGGTTTTATACAGAAAGACTTTCTTTTTCAATGTATTAAAAAGAGTGTGTCTGCGTCATCTTAATAAGACAGTAATATCTTTTACAAACAGCCTTGCAAAAAGTAAATTGATTTTAATTTGTTATAAAACAATAGGAAATTTTAAAAATCTCTTTAAACGAATAGATTAGTACTGTATTTGCTATGCACTGGCCAAAGCTATGGAAACTTGCATTCAAATCCAACTCTTAAGGAAACTAGTACCGGAGATTTAACACATTGCCTGCCACGTGACTCACTTAGGATTCACACATGTTATTTAATTAGTTCACATCTATGATCTAATTAAATTCCCCTTTCTCTGCTATGGTTATAATCAAAGAAGTCATTTAATTAGATATAGATTATCCAAATCGCAAAAGTCAATCCAAGCGTAAATCATGGCAGCGAACGTGTTAAAAATATAAAAATAGGGAAATAAAAAGAAAAGTAAAAACTTCCCTTCACTTTATTAGATATCTGAAGGTAGAAGATTAGTTATAAATGCTTGAAATGCTTCCTATAATCAGTCACATATATTTTAAAGTATGGAACAATTACTTCACCCTGTTTATCCTTTCATCCAACATTTAATTTCATCAGCAAGTTTTTCTATGCAAAAGTATTTTTTTTTCAAATCTATTCTTATTTTTTTTTTTTGTAATCAATGGAAAAAAAGCTTAGAAATAACTTATTTAATGTCACATACAAGAACATATTATGCTATATAATATGGAAAAAGTCTTCGCATAAAAATAGCATCTCATTTTTATGAAACTTCACTTATGTTGACACATAAAACTGTGGTCCATCATCAATACATATAGGCAAATGTAGCTTTTGTTATCCAGTTTTTTCTTAATATATGCATAAACCATCTCTTTATTTTAAATGCCGTAACGAAACAAACTTATTTGTGATGTGTTTTTTTTTATGAATACAGTTCTTATCTTTATTTAAAATATAAATGGAACTATGGAAATTGCACAGCTGCTATTTTTCAGTTCCTATCTATGTTTAAATTATAAAAGGAACTATGAATTTTGCATAGGTATTATTTTTCAGTTCTTGTCTTCATTTGAAATCTAAAAGGAACTATGAAATTTGCATTGCTATTACTTTTTCAGTTCTTATCTGTATTTAAATTATAAAAAGAACTACAAAACTTGCATAGCTGTTATTTCTGAGTTCTTATCTTCATTTAAAATATAAAACAAACTGTGAAATTTTCATTGCTATGTTTTTACTCACCTTTTGAGTAATAAGTGTATTTTTTACATACCATAAAAATAATAAAGTTTTTAAGTGCATAGAATGTGTATGCTGATACTAGCCCTCTGATTCCTGTCTTTGGGACAACAAACTTATTTTTCTCTAAAAAGTTTTAATCAAAAGACATTTCTTTAGAAAAAGGGTTTACTACACCAATCCTCACCACATCTCTACGGGGAAAATGTATTAAGGGATCTCTGGTGAGAAATGGTACAGACAATAGCGATTGAAATAAGTAATGCAAAAACATTCTTTCTTTTTACTACATATCTATTAGTTGGAGAAAATGATCTTGGTCCCAGGGTAAATCTTCTGATTGGCGTCAATACATGTAAAAAACTGTTACGGTGGGAAACAAAGAGAAGCTAGATTTTCAGTTCATGAAATTGTTCTTGATATGATATATTTCAACTCAGACATTCTGTACTCTTCATATTGCTCCAACAACAGTGTCCGATACTTCAGAGCAGGAAGATTCAATCCGATATCAGAAGTTAATAAATATTTACTGACACACAGAAACACTTTGACTGAAAGGTGTTTTTAGAAAGAGAGAAATTAATGCCTAAGTGTATATTGCATTCCTTCGAAAGGCGGACTAGAAGACATGAAATCCTAATCATGATAAGGCATCCTTAGAAATTCTAGCTGCTATGTAAAAAAGCTATCCCTGGTGTGGTTGCAAAAAATCTCTTGGCTGACTAGGAAGGCTATATCAGGAAAACAATATAAGTCTATTTACACCGACAGAAGCATCACATGAATCCACCTTCTGAGTTCCTTTGTTCTGACAAGCTACTTTGTTTTATAGTCAGGAACATTTCCTGTTATATCATTGGTGGAAAATTCCTAATCCATTCTCTTTTACAAGAGCTCACAAATATAATACTGGTTCTATATAAAGTTAAACTGGAACACTCCTTTGGCGCCACATTCCTTTTATAGGGACTGAACGTAGAGCTTTTGGCGCTGTTTTTCATTTAAAAAGGAACAAACACATTCCTCTGTCTTTGCCATCCCATACTTTTATTGAATCGTTTGGCCTTTGTTTTTAGTAAGGGCTGAATTTATTGCGTTCCGTTTTCTTATTACCGTTGTGTGTTGCCGTGGCCCTCAATTTGGTAGTGAGGGATTTTCTATTTGAGATCGAAGTTTGTAGATCAAAGATTGTGGTTTGGTTGGCAGCAGCGGCAGCAGCAGCGGCGGCAGCGGCTGAACTGAGGCCGAGGGTGAGAGGACTGGCCTTCACCAGTTGGTTGATGGGAATAGCCAAGGGGGTGTTGGTGATCGACATGGTGTTGGCAGAGGTCGAGGAAGGGTTGGAGGTCAGGTCAAGGTTCTTATGCAAATCCATGCTGCATCGGTGATTGGTGGAAACATGGGGAGAGAAGAAAAACAAGACAAACGATATAGATTAGAATGAGTTGGGTAAGGAAAGGGAGTATCAAACAAAAAAACCATTGATTTATTGGATAAAGCTAACAGCTTTTGATGGGTTCTGAACAAAAGAGGATAAAGCTGTCGAATCCAAGGGTTCAAAGGAGAAACAAAGAAAGCAAAGCAATCAAAAGGCTTTTGTAACAGAGAAAGATTCATTACCTTTTGACAAAATAATCTTCCGCAAGGAATACATCTCGAACCCTGTATTTTCAGCCTTCAAGTTGGTTCAGCGATTCATGAATGGTATTTTACATCATTGCAAAAGTATATTTTTGATACTGATGTGGAGTTAGGGCTTGAGCAAAAGCTCATTTCCTGACCTGTAGTTTGAGTATGTAGATACTACAGGGCAGAAGTCTACAAAAGCTGTTAGCTTCCAAATAATTCTCCGTCAAGACGGATGTTAAAATAAATAAATAAAAATGAATATAATAATCTAAAGCAAGGTTCACACTGCATAGACAAGTGTGCGTTACAAACACAGGGACAAAACAAGTAGGTAGTTACCTGTAGTGCTATAAAACTCTTTCTCAAGGCAATTCAAATTTAATAAAATTAAAAAAAGCATTGGCATGCATGTGATTTTTAATAGCTCTATACTGCAATCTTTTATCAACACGTTGTAAAGTTCATTTTGTGCTTATGAAGTAATCAAAAAACATTTTAATTGATAGCAGTGCATTTAGCTTTAAAATCAAAACCAGGTTCTGCAAGCCTAATTAAACGTGCTTGTAAACTACTAATTTGTTTTGTCTTTATTAAAAAGTAATGCAATAATATATAATAATTAATAGGCATGTGATTGCTTCAAAATGATATAAAAAGTGTATAGGATTCTCATATGGAAAAACAAATTTAAAAACTGTGAAAAAGCGCATGATTAATATTTTTCTTTACGTTATGAAGCTTTTCACAACGTGCATAGGTTTTATGTGTTGGGAAGTAAATAAATAGAAGAGGGAGATATAGGTATAGGTGATTGGGAATAAGGGAAAAGGATGATTTGGCAAATAGCCGAAGCAAGATGTCCTTTTCTTTATCCGTTGAATAATGTGAGACCTTAAACTGTTTCTTTTCTTTCGTTGATAGGATTTCTTTATATGAATCATCCTAAAATTCCTGATTCTATAAAAAGTACATAAAAGCTTCTCTTAGTTGTTTCTTCTTAATTAAACTTGCGAAAATGAGCGCTCCTTATCTGGAATCAAAATCTCTGAAGTTACTGTAGACATGCTGAAAATACATTGATAGCATACAAAACATATATTTTTTTCTTTTGGGTGCCTTGAGCTTCAATTTTAACTGATGTTAATATGCAGATGATTTCAAAATAATCTCATTTTTTTTTCTGAATATAAATTTTATTTACTGTTGTGCACTCTGTTACAATAAATTCTGTCCCTAAAATCCATGAATTCCATTTTTATTTCTGTAGATATAACAATGAGATCTTGTATTTATCGTCTTTGCATGTATTCAGTGTATTTATGTAGCTTTAGTCATTTTGTGAGTTTGTTTTTGTCTATCATTTACTCTACATTTATATTTAGTAATGGTTTATGCTGAATATGCAATTTAATTTTCATAGTTTCACCAATTCCCTTTATAATTATGGCCATGGAAACTATGTAAATTACTGCATTTCCTACTTCAGATATATGAAATTCCTATGTATTGAGATAATAGAAAGTATTCAATCTTATCTTACTAACGTTTATAATAGAACCATACTTTAAAAAATAAGTTTATAAATAAATTGATTAATTTTCCTTGCTTATGTTCTGTAATTTAAAATGAAAAGGCGTGTTTCTTGAAATAGAAAATATTGTACCTGGTATTAATGAGGTACTGGGCAAGATTGATAGCCTCTGGAGTTCCCGAAATCGCAACGGTTCTGTCTTTGGATCCTTCTTCAGAATTGGAAATTTTAATGGTTGCCCCTGAGAGTTGCCTGAAAAATAACATGACAAAAATATAATTTGGTTTAAATAAAATTTTAAATTTTCAAAATAAATTTTCTATAAAAAAATTATCTTTATTTGTATAAAGTAAGACGCAGTTTCTTACATGATCTGTAAGCAATTTGCTGTTGAAAAACTCAATAACAATAAGTTGTTCATATTTTTCAGTCTTAAGTGCTACTTGTACGTGTTTAGAATTAAGTAAGTCTTGCTACTCGTTCTTCAATTTTAAACATCTCAAGTTCTGAAGACTAAGACTTCGGAATAAGGAAAAATAACTGATATGATGTATATTTGAAAGTGTACCCAACCGAAAATATTAGTTCTGATTTTGAAGTTCAAACACTGTGCGTGTTTCAAGATCCTTTACAAAAACTGATAATGTTTAATGAATAGCGTAACTGTAATTGTTGGATAAATATCTTATATTAATTGTCTTTTGTCACATTATTTTTAAAGTAAATTTCAAAGTAGCTCCATATATATGTATCCCTTTGAAGAGAGATCATAGATAAACTTCTGGTGTTAGGAAGGTTCAATTATAAATACATGTGTATATAACATGCATACCTAATTTCATTTATCTTGGCCCCTCCTTTGCCGATAACGCACCCAATCAGATCATTGGGGATATTCATTTCGGTTGTAGTAGTTGTGACACTTGCCAAAGCCGTGGCCGCAGTTCCAGGCCTTAAACTGTTGGTGGCTGCCAAAGTCGCCAAAGCGGGAATGCACAAAGATCCTAAGTATAAAAATAAGTAGTTGTTAAATCATCAAAGGATTGGCTAACAGTATGAAATGTTTAATTTCTTACAAGAAAAAATAAAACTTAATATATTTATTCAAACGCTTAGTTAAAGTATTACTTATAAATTAGTAATTACTTTGTAGTATTAAAAATCGGAATAAGTTTTATTGTAATATAAGAGGATGGACCCGAAACATGTAACAAGAATAATAAAAAATGGTTATCAAAAATAAACAGAAAATAAAAATTAGAATTAAGAGACCTACTTGCCGATCATTTTTTCTACATAACCATAAAACTTATTCAGACATTAATCGGAATGCAAAACCGGGGTTTTGAGGTATCTTGGCAGAAATCACATTCCTGCCTATTGAGTCAATTCTCGGCACTTGTTTTCACTTCATCGCCCGAAGAGAACTTTGTTTTAGATAAGCTTTCTTTTATTTTTTGGAAACAGCTAAATCTGGATTTTTTGAAGGAGGTGCCTCCAGATTTTCCTCTTGAAGTTTTGCAACCATGCTTGCGTTTTGTGATCACTATGGGACTTGGCATAGTATGGGGCATATTGCAAGAGAATGGCATTCTTACTTAGCTTTTGGGTGACATTGTCACATTTATGTCAAATGACTTCACGCAACTTTGTCATTGTTGCACAATAACGATCACGGCTATGGTATAAGCTTGGTATAAGCTTATATACTTGATTAGGATAACATCGCATTCATACCAGAATATTTTTGCCACAACTTTACGTCGGAAGGTACACCCATAAACTTCTTAGTTGGTGATCCAGGATGTTTCCATACTATAGTGCCTCTTTTAGTTGTGGGAATGAAATAATAAATCCATGTGCCATCCCCAATTGCAATGTGATCGATGTAGTGCTGTCCCTCAGAATGATAACGCCGAAGAGACGCGAGGTTGCACATTATTTGTGTGGCTTTCTGCTCCTCAGGTAATAAAGTGATACCCAGCGGGCGCAAACTTAGAAATATTGCAGCTCATCAGAAACAATCTAATATACGGTAGCCAGCTCTGACACGATTGAACGTACTTGCCTATCGTCCTGAATCATTTCTTTTGCTACTGGTACTGTGTTGATGTCTGTCATTGAAGAACATGGACAAGTCCTATCTGCTCTATTGTAGTTTTCCACATTCTCTCTTCCTGATTTAAAAGAGTAACTCCGTTTCATATATTCGTTTCACAATAATTATTTTTAAGCACTATTGTTTATATTTTTTTCTTTTTTGGATCCATCCTCGTATATATTTTTTCATTTTATATGATTTTTAAAATCAATTTTCTTTAATACACATGATATCTACTATAATCACAGGCCAAGTTTCAAAATCGTTTGATACAGACAAATACTTTTAGTTGATAATCTATTCTTAGTGACATAAATAATTATCGCTTATATATGTAAGTCAATAAATGTACAGCGGGAAAAAATTACAAAACCTAAATTGTTATATAGGCCATTATTTTATTAGACATATTTATTTATATTCTTTCTTGGCCCTAATTGGCGCTAATTAAAAACAAGAGACGTACCCTCGGCTTAAAATCGCTGACTGCGCCAGCGAGCTTGTCTATGGCAAGTGCCATTAGAAACAACGACAGCATTTATATTCTTGGCCTACTATTTTTTTAATTTCACTTTTTAGGATTTTAAGTTGAAGGTATTACAAGATTTTGGATATCACTCTATTTTAGACCGTTTTGATCCATTCCAGCAGTTACTTGAAGGGAATTAGGCCAATCAACGTTGCCATTTAACAAAGTAGACGTTGAATTATTTAAAATAAAGAAATTTAAAGCTTTATGGCTCAATCAGGCTTAATTATGCAAGAGAGAAACCTTTTATGTTTAAAATATTATTTATCAAGAATATTTAGCTAAATTAGACTTACATGGCAGGGGGACTGTCTAAAAATTTAGATTTTGTAATTGTAAGTTTACTTATCGATTGGAACAACAACAACAATAATAATAATATCTTTTAAGACAATTTTCCACTATTTAAGTACATTCATGTTTCTAATGGCTAAAAAACTAGTTCTCGGCCCATGATTAAAGTGGTTATCAGTAAATCTGTAATCCTTTTGTAATATATTTGTAGATTTAATGTGTTATTGTACATTTTTGTTTAGAATAGTCCCATGTTTCAAAACCTTATCTCAGTTTTTAAAATAATCTTTTTAATTACACATTTATGATTACCTTAATACACATCTGTTGCTATTATCCGTTACATATCATGAAATGATTGTGGTTTCAGTCTTTTAAAAAAAACATATTTTGGTCTAAAATGCATTATCTTATTGCAATAATATTTTACATTATCAAGGTTCAGAATAATATTTTTAGAAATACTTAATTATAAAAATATAATTTTTTTAAAAAAGAGAGAAATAAGTAAAAAGCATCTAATTACCTTGTGGGCTAAGTGTTCCTACGCTGTGACCCGGTAGCAACGGAGCATGCTGTAAAGCCAATTGATGAAGCTTGGTCAGCTTAGACGAGAAAATTGAAAAATAAATTTTAAAAATTTTTAAACAGTTTCTACGTGCAAAGAAGCTGAAACTGCTACTGCTATTGGCGGCTATTGGAGGTGCTGTTAGTCAGGACAGGCGGGCAGTGGAGAAATAAGTTGGGTATTAAAGGAGAAAGCACATCATTCCAACATGCACATTGAAAGTAATTTTTGTGCACCAGTTTCTTTGAATCACGTAGCGTGCGAGAATACTTATATATTTCTCATATGAGATAAAAACGGAAGATTTTCTTTACTGCCTGGAGAAGTAAGTTCTCAAACTTCCTTATATGCATCTTAATTCTTGGTAACTATTAAATTGACTGTTTGGAACAAGAAACAACCGACTAAATAGAGTTAGACCGACTAAATAGCAACGTTTAATAACGATTGCTAATTTTTAAAGCTAATTTCGAAAATAATTGTTGCTCTCAAAAATGCATGCTATCCTTTTGAATTGTGATTAATAATTATCTGAAAACATTCTAAAAAGAATGTTTACCTACTAGAAGTTTTTGAAAGAAAAATACGTACGAAAATAAGTGAAAACAAGTTTAAAACTAGCAGTGTGTGAGTTGAAGTTCAATCATCGGAATCACCAGTATTCCTATTCAATCTTGAACTTAATCAGTGCTCCAATTAATTTCGAATTCTATTTAAATCACATTGCTTGAGAATTAATTTTATATAAAAAAAGATTCGAAGTATTTTTGTAATTTGACTGTTGATTTATGGTGCAGAAGCAATAATAAAAGGGCTTTTGCTCATAGTCTTATGCGCCCTAACGAAGCTTTTTCCATTAATTATCTTTTATTTGAAATGGCAAAAAAGTTGGATCTCGGAATGCAGTAACAGTCTATCAAGATGTCATTGGTGCAGACCAAGAATATTATTTTATTTTTTCTTCATTTGTCCATTTTAAATGGTATCTCCGAATTACGATATTAAATTGTAAAAAAAAATGAAAAAATAATTATTTAATTCCATAATTACCATGAGGTTAGTCGAAAGGGTGCTACTGTTAGTATTTGAATCATATACGACTTACGTACCTGTGGGTTCATAAGTTCCACCCCTTGGCACTGCAAAAGAAAGAATAAAAATTAACTTTTTAGAAATTTGAAAAGAATGAAACTCTAATGCAGACACAAACGCTAGACGATACTTACATCTGGATGTGGAATTGCATACTGCCCTTGAACTGTGTACGCTTGTCCTCCGGCAAAGATGACAGGGGGCATGGCTGGCTTTGGACGGTAAGGTATTGTCGCTCCTTTCGGCGGGGACTAGAAGAAAATAAATATTTAATTCATCATCAGTATGAGAAAAACCAAGAAAATAAATACATTTCGTCATCATTATTTTTCATCTATTGTTAATACTATCAGAATTTACTATTCACAATGAATCTTTTTACATATCAATGATAAAACTCCAAAATCGCCTTTCTTGGGATTTTAATTGGTCAAAATTCATCGTATCTATTTCAATTTAGTAGTAGATAGAAAGCGATATGTGTTTTATACTGAATTGTTATGCTAAGTAGTGAATTTATCATACTATATATTATTTATTTCTTTTTCATCGTTTTACTTCGTGAGCACAAAATATTCATCTTCATTAAACTGCAATACTAACTGTTTTTTTTACTATCCAATCTTAGTCTAATGCAATCCAAGGTAATTGAAGGATTACCAATATTCTATTTTCTATTATTAGAATTATTTATTTTTAAAGTGGCATCTAAGCATTTTTCCTAATATAAGTATCATATTTTTGTTTATTAAACGACAAAGAGAATTTACATTTTCATGAATAATGTTTAAACCTAGTTTCATTATAACATTATCTTTAACTTTTAATTATAATAAATTAGTTTTGAAATTAGAATTTAGAGTTAAATCCTTTTAATCTTTCAAATTCTTAATGTGCACCTCATAATAGTAAGACATTGGTATTATTCTTGCGTTGTTGAAAGAACAGTAGCAATATATCGAGTATTCTTACAACAAATATCACTCACAATAATTCAAAACCTTTTGTTCAAATGAAGTAATATAAGTCAGTTTCAAATCTATTGCATCGCAAGAATGACAACAAAAATGTATTTTGTTAAAAATAGGAGTTTCAATATTTTTCAAATACTTCGATATCTTGTAGTATTATATAACGATCAAGATCCAACAATTTAATTATCGGCATCTCGAATTATAAAACATAGAATTCCAAAAGAACTCCTAGAATATTCAAATGTGGGAGGGAAGGAAACAAAAAAATAAGCAGAAAAATATTCCCCTAAAATCTTACATGTATTTTTTA
Organism: Argiope argentata; assembly: GCA_026289955.1. NCBI lineage: Eukaryota > Metazoa > Arthropoda > Arachnida > Araneae > Araneidae > Argiope > Argiope argentata. The sequence continues at coordinate 851,930 of JAOUZG010026676.1, read as the reverse complement.
AAGTTATTTCTTGAATTTTACGTTACCTTTTTATGCATGCATATTACTCTTATTGCTGTTTGCTGAATTTAATAAAAAGCCAGTGGGAGTGGTCTCCTACAAACTTTCTCGCATACTTTCTAATATCTGTCTTCCCCTCTTTAAAATTGTGAATCTTGAGAGGGTACCATTAAGGGGTAACATGAGAGGGTAACATTAAATATTTTTATTAAATCTATTTTGAGAATATGCATTTTGGACATTGTTTTACCCACCGGATCCCACGGTATTCAAGTTATGACCACAAGCCATATTTAATTTATTTAAGTCGTTGTATTTATGAATGATTGCGTTTACATGCATGCGAAAGTTCTGACCTACAGACTGTGCACCGTTTAACTAATTTTGTTGAAAATTTAATAAGAATTTATATTTTAGATGTTTAACCTGTGTACCAAATTTTATTCATCTAGCCATTTGCGTTTTGTAATTATCGAGCTCTCTTATACTTGAACAGCCGACAGACTGATTTCCTATGAATGGATTGCATTCAGAATTTTATAGATATCTACAAATTTTTCCATCTGGAAGGCAGCTCGGAATGAGGATCAGATGCTTCTGGCATGGGGATTGGATCTCGTCACCCTGGTGGGTATGCAGATAGGTGGGGGATTCACTCCTCCCATCGATGACGGGTTATGCTTCCTACGGGAAGAGTTGTACCGTGGCCGGTGATGGATCATAGGATTCAACCACAGTATTGCTGTTGCGACCGTCCAGTCATTCAATTTTGTGGTTTATTCCGTGTGCCTTCTGGTGGAGAGTTTGGTATGATTTATCTACAAATTTGTCTTAAGTCTATACATCGATTTCCACCTAGTAGCTGAAAACATTTTTGAGTTATCATGTTCATAGACTGACATAACACCAAAAATTGGGTTTTCGTACTATGAAGTCTAAAAAGGGGGACGAGTTAAAATCTCGAATTTGAATTTTTTTGATAACTACTTTACTTTCTCTATGCTTTATATACGAGAATGTAAAAATGGAGACAGCTTCTTCTGTACAGCCGACCACCCCGCCACCACTGAACGAAGCAGTATCGACAGGATTTGCTGTGCCCGACTGTGGACTGTAGCAATGTCCATCCTTACATTGACCGACTCTGTCAAACTGATATTCTCTCCCAGATAATTGGCTCCAAAGTGGTCATAAACTGACCACTTCCTCCTCAACAAATGGAGACAGCTATCCTGCGTAGAGGACTTCCTTAATTTCTTGAATAAAATAACACTTAAACACGCGTAGCAAGGTCGATATTCAAGGTGGAAACTAGAATTTAATAAATATGAAATCTCGATTTTTAACAGTATCGCTATATCGTATTGTAATGTTATTTTCTTTCGAAATATCATAATTTATTTCAAATATGAAATAATTTTAACATCAATTATTTCAACATTACCTCCATCATAACGCAGCATATCTGATATATGCATTTGCTGATAGCATCCGCCGTACCCGAAAGTGTGACAGCTCGTTCCGTCGAATTAGGCAGCATCTCGCTGGCTACTTGGATTGAAGCTCCGGTAACCTTAAAAACATATAAAAGAATTAATTTTTTGAAGAAATTTACAAAGTGACTCAAGAAACTTATTGGTCGGATTTTTACCTCTCTTATTTCCTTTATTTTGGAGCCTCCTTTTCCGATAAGGGAACCACACTGACTAGCAGGGACGATGAGTCGTAAAGTGACTGGAGGTTTTGGAACATTGATTCCAGCTGTAGTATTCTGTAAATCCTGAAATGAAATAATGATAATGATGTTAAATAGAACATGAAACATTAAAATAGCACTCAGCTCTTGATTTTAAATGTCTTTTAATTTCTAAATTAGAAATGGCTTGATATCAAATAGCAGAAGAAATAAAAAAAATGTTTGAATGCGTGAGCAGTTAAAGTATGCTATTATATATTTTTTATCAATTAAGATTGTCATTCCAAATTTATGTTTCACAGTATAAAACAAAGTATTTTCTTTAATTTTCATTAATATTTTCATTTGTAAATTTATTGGTTAGTCGATAAGTTATGGACTATTTGTAACCGAGAAATCATTGATATATTGGGAAACTCCTTCTAAATTTTTCTACTTACCATTGATTATTCTTTTTTGATTTTGAGTACCCCATCATGCTAAGTCCCCCCCCCAACACACACACCAGTCATCCCCAAGTTATTTCTAATAATGGTAAAATGTTTGGTTAAAATCCAAACTACATGATTTAACTTATTAGCATTTGGCAGATATTTGTCAGAAGGAATTTTGATTTTAAATAGTATTTCACTTTTATAGTAGTGTTAATTCTTCTCTAAAACGAATGAAAACAGTATTGAAATAATTTCTCTTTAATTTATGATAAAATCTGATTATATCTTTATAATCAATCATTCAAATGAAAAACAGTTTCATTGTTATCCTTGAGATTATTTAGTGGAGCTAAATTCCGTATATTTGTATTCAGTGGAGCTAAATAACAGTCTCATATCTATAGAAGCCTTAAGCTCATTACGATGTTTCTTTCTGGTTTTCAATTCATCCTTACTCACGAATATGTTATAACTTATAGTTTTAATTCCTTATGCTTCATATCTTCCTTATTAGCAATATTAATTAAACGTAACCCCCCCTCAAGTTGCATGCACTACAGTTAGGATTATCTAAGTCCTCTGAATAAGACTATAGAAAGGGTGAGTCATAAATTTTCCATTAAACGTGAGTTTTACGAGATACGACTGATTTCAATATTATTAACCTACTTGTTCAAATTTTGAAGTGAATTTGCAACTGAACATATTAAATTTAATATGTTGTTTTGAACGTATTAAATTTCCATGAATCAAAAAGCGTTTTCTTTTTGCTTTCCAAATCAAAGTTTACTGTATTTTTATTCGTCGTTTTCACATGCACACAAATATATAGAATGACGGGTAGGCAGTTTTTTTAGCAGATTGTATCCTAATTAATGCAAATATGTAATTTTAGTATAAAATTGCATATCAAATTTCATTCGTCTAACTCATTCAATAGTTGAGCCATCCACATTAAAAAAATGTTTCTTTTTCCGTCTCAGGTATGTCAAAATGCGGGTGACAAGAGGTTTTAAAGTCAAATATTGTGATGATTAAAATATTTCTCATATCCCGCATAAGAACCAGTAAAAAAATGAATAACCTGTAACATAATGCAACGTGTGTCGTTAATTTACATATACATTCCGAAATATGTGCAGAATTCTGAATAAAATGTAGCTTCTTTAAGAATCGGGAATTGTTTTGGTACAAATAATTTATGATAATATTTGAGAAAGTAAGCGAAAAGATAATAGCCATTTTTATTCGCATGATATATCTTCATTTTATCTACATAATGTGTTAGAAATCCCTACGCAAATAATATGATTAATTGCTGTGACTTACCAAGCTGTATTTTTCTGTACCAGCCAAAATGTTTAGCATCAACAGGTTATTTAAGAATGTGTGTTTATCTAATTTAATTATGTAGTTATATTCTCATTATATTAATTTTATAAAATATTCCATAGATCTGAAAATTTGATATTTTTACTATGTCATTAGATGTTTTTAAAAATATCACACACACACAATTTCTGTGATGTGTCTTTTCCTTTAAAAAATTTATTTACTTAAAGGTATGTAAAAATTTCATTACTTAAATATGGATATTGTGAATGTAAAAATGCCGACGTCCTGACACAGAGGTAGCGCGTCTTCCCCGTGATCTGGGCGTCCTGGGTTCGAGTCCCGGTTCGGGCATGGTTGTTCTTTATTTGTTCTATCTACGATATTTTTGAATGTGCACCCCTCTGTAAAAAGGGACTATCCTAGCGAGTGATGCGTGAGTAGCTGTTCTGTATATGTGATGTCTTTATGAAATGTGTTGCCTACTTCTGTAAGCCAAGTGTGATACTTAGTGGTGCATGAAAATTTCTAAATATTCAATAAAAATGAAAAAATAAAATGCTATTTCTTAAATAGTGTCAAATATTTAAATATATATAATTGCTATTTTGTGGTTTATTTATAGCTTTGTTCCATCTTTTCTAAGCTTTTTATATCAATTCATGGGTTAATGCTAATATACTCATGCACTTCTTATTTTTTAAAAAAATATTTAATTATTTGCAAATTAAATTTTAATTATATGCAAATGTCTAGATTTAGAATAGCTATTTTATCATTGATTGTAGTACAAAGCAGTCAACATAGAGACATATGAGTAAAGCAACACAATAAAAATACTAAATTAACTTGCATCATTAAGAAAGCATCATTAAAGAAAGAAAAAACTATCTTATCAAATAAATGCACCTTTAAATACGATGTGTCATAGAAATTAAATCACAGGGAGATGTTAAATTGCACAATTCTTCAAAAAAAATAATGAGACGACTTAAAAACGTTAATTGATGAGATGGCACAATGTCAAAACTGATAAGAATCAAAAGCCTTTCCCGGAGATAATTTAAGTTTCACTTTTAAGATTTTCTATACGTTGTGAAACATTTCACCCTATTCTTGCTACAATAATATTCAAGAAAGAAACATGGGCAAGAATTAAATCGTTCTCTTCAAAAATATTGGAAATGAATAAATGAAAATAATTAAAAAATTACTTCCTGTTTTTAATCGGGAAGAAAAAGTATAGTAGGTTATCACTGTTGTATCTAAATGTCGTATGGGAAATAAACCCGAACATTTTATTTTAGTAAAGCATTTTGTATTGGTATAATACATCTGCTCTCATTTAATTTAATGTGATAGCTGTGTTGGTTCCAACTTTTACATCAAACTTCGTTAAGTTTTGCTGTGGGTGGATTTTGACATACATTTTGATACAATGGAGAAGCCATATATTTGATACTAGAAACTGGGAAAATAGGAACAGAAAATAATATCAAATTCTCAAAAATAACAAATTATATAATTTTGGCCAAGGATAAAAATGAAGAGGTGTCTATCACCACTGTATAGACTTCTCTATTGAATTTTTTTTAATGATGTGTATAATATTTTGAATAATTATTTATTTAATCGAAAAATTGTGAAATATTTTATATGTGGTAATGAATTATAAATTATCTATTTTTAAGAAAGTTATTGTAGTAATAAATTACTTTTTTACCCAAGTTCTCTCCTAACATTACCTTACTCCTTCCTTTAAGAATTAAGTTTCGCTTATATAGTACCTTCTTCATTTAACCCTTAAACATCGTACTATTTTTAGCCGTTTTTTACAGGCAACATTTGTGAATAGATCCTTATACATTTGCAACGAAATTAATCCCCCCTCATATTTCTGGCTGTAAAAAGATAAAGTGTTTAAATAGTATTAATATTCATTCCTAAATTTATCTTTAATTTTACGTATCAGGAAAAAGTTTACCTTAAACCTGATTACATTTAGCTCTTTAAAATATTAAATAAATTAATTTTAATTTCTTAATTTTTTCAATACCTGTAAAGGAACGATACATCCCTAAATTCACCGGCAATGTTCCAATTCCCACCTCTTTGCTCCATAATGAGGACACCTGAATTTAATTTAAACATACCGGACGATTCCAATTTTTACTTATTAATAGGCGGATTTTAGTAATGTCATACCAGGCTCACGGATTTAAACCACTAGGGCTGAATGACCGGAGCGAAGCAACAACAACACGGGTGGGAATTTCGGTTGAGTCCTAATGGCCATCACCTGCCACGGTACAACCCTTCCCATAGGAAGTACATCCCGTCATCGATGAGAGGAGCCTATCCCCCACCTATTAGTGTACTCTCCAGGGTGGCGAGATCCAATCACCTTGCCGGAAGCATCTCATCCTCATTTCGAGATGCCCCCACCCGGGGGGTCGGATTTTAGTAAAATACATTTTTTTAAAAAAAATTTAAAATATAAGATTCTATCCTTACAAACTTTATATGATCAGCTTAATATTATCAATATAGGTCAACAGCTTACTATGGTCAATATAAATGAATCAATCTCAAGCAAAAATAGCTAAAGTAATATCAAAATGTATTATTCATGATTCTATAATTTTTCTTGTTTTTCTTAAATGATTTACTAATTGACTGCTTTGATTTTCTCCATATTTTTAGATTTTGTCCTACATCTTCTAGTTAACAGCATCCCGGATTGCGAGCTCCTGTATTAGTGTGTTCCAAATTGAAGATCTGAAAATCTAGTTCTTTTAGTACAGTCTGAAAATAATCTCAACAGATTGACATCCATTTATATTTTACATTAGAAGAATTGTATGAACATTTTCCTGTTAGAAAAACTAGAAATTGAATCAGCAGTATGGATAATTATTATTTTGTGTTCATTATTTTCTTAATGTTCATTGTTAATCATTTTATTTTGTATTTTATTAATAAGGTGATTTTTAAGTGATTTATTTGGATATTTTCGTGTCTTTTCTATATGCAACAGTGAAAAACTATTAATAAACCTACTTTTTTCAGTATAATCTGAAAATAATCTGTGCAGATTGGAATTAACGTTTGGTTTCTTTTGACAAGAAACACACGCGATAAAA
>JAOUZG010026676.1:758872-845315 GCA_026289955.1 Argiope argentata | reverse complement strand
TATATTTTACTTTGAAAGAATTGTATGAACATTTTCCTGTCAGAAAACTAGAAATTGAATCAGCAGTATGGATAATTTTTATTTTGTGTTCATTATTTTCTTTATGTTCCTTGTTAATCATTTTATTTTGTATTTTATTAATAAGGTGATTTTAAGGTAATTTATTTGGATATTTTCGTGTCTTTTCTATATGCAACAGTGAAAAACTATTAATAAACCTACTTTTTTCAGTATAATCTGAAAATAATCTGTGCAGATTGGAATTAACTTTTGATCGTTAAGCACATTGACAAGAAACAAACGATAGAAGACAGAACTTTTGTGTGTGTGTGCATGAAGTTTTGAGAAGTGCTAAACTATAGGCTGCCTTATACAAACTGAATAGAGATTCTTAAATTTTGTATACTTTTCAAAGTGTAATATTACTATTTTACTTTAGAATAATTGTATGGGCTGTTTCCTGTAAGAAAAAAACAGACATTGAATCAGTATTATGGAGAATTGGCATTTTACTTTTATTACTACGTTTATTTCATTGCTATTTTTTTCTTCACTAGACTTTAAATAATTGGTTTATATAGATGTTTATTAGATGTTTTTAGCAGTATGAAGAAGGATTCTTTTATGTTTATTATTATATTTATCTGGGTTGCCACGCCACCAGGAGAACCGGAAAAACTGAGGAAGTTTATAAATCGCCTTAAAAACCGGGAAAATTCTGGAGAATTTGAAAAAATTCTCATGAAAACATGGGAAATATGTAATTTTAAGTTTTTCTTAGATATTTTTCCCACCTAAAAAATGTCGATCTGTAAAGACTAATAGAATGAAAGATCGTAGTCATAGCTTCCAAAAACGAAATAATACCATTCGCGATTGTGTAATACGGAAACTCACCTCTTTTTTCTCGCCCCCCCTTTTTGAGTAGATCATTCCAATTTCGATTATCGAAGTAATTGTTCTTTTTCCATAAGATTTCCGAATCGCAGCTAATGAGCATATTCGAGACGTTCTGTAACTGCGTGGATGGATATAATACATTTTTCTGATAGTATTTAACTACATTTAATCTGTGGAAGCAGCGCAATGGTGCTTAGTCAATCATACTTGAGCTTATTAAATAGTTTGTTGATTAGTTGTGAAACTGTGAGCTTATTCAAAGTAGACTAGAGAATTTTGTAAAATAATGAGCCGCTGAAAATCCGTATATAAAACTAATTGGATGGATTTAAAAAAAACAGATCAATCCTGTTTTTACTGAATGGGTTTCAGAAGTTCCACAAAATACATTTATTTTGTACCTCTCGCTTTGTAAGAAGATAATAAACCTAAGTAATATGGGAAAAGAGACACTAGTCATGCCAAAGAGGAAAAACAAACCAGATTACTTGTCAAGTCAAAAAAAGTCATAATAGATTTTGGTCTTAGTATCTAAAAGTAATACAGGAAACAATAACTAGTCAAATTCCAAAACGTCAAAATAATTTTCGGAAATAAACCGATTTCGAACTTTTTATAGTGAAATACCTAAAAAACATGTTTGTAAAAATGTACAGAAATGTCACACTTTATTTGTTACGGATAAGGTCCATTAGCTCAAAGAAACTGAAATCTGAAAAATCCGTATAAATTGATGCCCAAATACTTGAATGGGCAAAAATGAATTAATACAAACAATAGTCTTGCTTTCTAATATTTTGTGTTAAATAATCATTAAATGATTTGTTTGATCAAAAATATTTTATTTCATTCCACCCGAGTCCTTAATTTTATGTGACTTCCAGTTAAGAGCAGTTCTTCCCCCTTATAATAATGAAGAAAAGTAATATATCGCCCCCATTAATTTATAAATTTTGTTTTTCTAAATTCTAGATAATAATTAAATATAATTTTTTTCTGTATGCAAAAAAACCTTTTTTTAATACGTTATTTTGAATAATGTTAAATTATTATTTCCTTTCCTTGCTTTTTCCACTACTTAAAACCATATTTCATTGTAACTAGAACATCAGTAATTTTTGCGCATTTCCTCATTTCTTGAATATTTGTACAGCGAAAACAAAGGGAATATTGTTTTCTAAATTTCAGTGGCAACCCTGATTTATATTCATTGTTTTTTTTCTTTGCCATATTTTAAATAATATTTTAGATGTTTACATTCCTTTTTTTATGTCCAACTATGGGCAACTATGTGTCATTTAATTTGGGTGGAAAATAAAAAGGGAAAAAAAGCTTTTGTTGTTTGTTCCTTTCATCAAATTCATGTCTCAATCGGAAATATCACTGTTTTAAGTAATTTACGTTGATTACAAAAAGAAGAAGAAGAAAAAAGAATTATATATTTTGCATTTTATATCTTTACCTCTAAGTTAATGAGTCGAATTCGAAACATACAAATGTATAATTAATGTAAATAAAAAACAAGTAAATAAAGATTAGTGAGTCGATCAAGTACTAAAAATATGGCTGAACGTGCATAATCAAATAATGCATTGTTCGCGTGGCTACATTTTTTATGGCCCTTAAATACATTCTTCTATATTTGTAGCACAACACCGTAAAAAAAATCCCACCTGAAATGATGCTGCCTAGTTTATTCCTCTAATAGATTTGTTTCGACTTTTACAAGATGAATTAATAGAACGGAGAGGTCATTTTTATGAGTGTACAAGCATATTACACATCATTGCTAAACTGAACCCATCATTTGAAACTTGAAGGCAAGCATCATTCTGAATCATAAATGCTTGGATACGTGGGTAGCACAGCAGGGACTCGTCGGGTGGTCAAATAAAACGCTGTTCTAATGGTCACGCTATACAGAACAAAGAAACAGTAATGATGTTTGCTTACCTCTTCAAATTTCCTCGCTATGAGGGAGAAAGCCTTGAGGATGGCATCGGTACACCCGGTTACTGTAACTATACGCTCAGGACAGGATCCGTCGGATATATTGATTTTTGCTCCACTCTGAAATGAAGTTATATATTCATAAGAAACAGCCATTTTGAAATCGGGGTGCATACGTTAATGGAGGATGATATACGACTGTTATGCTGTATCGTAGGTTATTTTACAACTTAGATTAAACATGATGAATAGAATCCATCAATTATTAAAGAAATAATATTGTATATTCTGAGTGTTTGAATCATAAAATAATACATTTAAGATTACAACTATCCTTTCATTATTATATAATTTGAATTGAAAGTTTGTTCTGAAAACGACTCGTTTCAGTTGTTCATTATGACGTGTTATAATCATCATAATATTATGGATTATCATGGATTCTCCTCATCATTTTTCTGTAAAAAATGATGAAGAGAAGCCATAGATTAGGAAAAAAGGATTTTACATGATCCGAGTGTTCGAAGTATAAAAGAATACATTTAAAAATACAATTATCCTTTAACTATTATATACTCCATATATTTATTTTGTTTTGAAAGCGGCTAGCTTTGGTTATGTAACATGATAAGATGTAACTAAGATAAGAAGATGTTAAAATGTTAAATCACATAATTAAATTTTTAAAAAATGCTCTCCAAGAATCACAATCATTATGTAAAAGCATTTCTTAAAATGTATTTTTAAAAATCACTTAATTTTTTTTTCTTTTAAGATTTTTTTTTCATAAATAATTGGTATTTTTTTTTAAATAAAAAGGTCAATGGCCTCAAAATAAATAAAATAAATTGCTATTTAACATAAAATTGACAGCAACAAAATGATTATCTATTATATCCATTTTCATGTTCTTGGAATCCTCTTTATTTTACTGTATAAATTCCCGCCATTGATGATGGATTTTACGAAAAAAAGGACAACTTTAAATATCAGAAAATGCCAGTTACGCTTTGCATTTCCCCGTTACTTTTTACACTTGCAGACATCTGCAGTTATTCAGACAAATTTTAATTGTAAAAATGTGTTACTGCATTTGCTAAGTGAAGAAAGACTAAAACTGGTGTGACGAGAACCTAATAATTAAAATCCTAGTGCTATTTGCACAGGCATGTGTTAAATGGTTCGGATTCCCTAAAAAAGAAATAAAGGATCTCGGATCTAAAAGAAAACAGTTTAGGTATACTACTTAGAGAAGAATAAAAAAAAATACAGAATGAAATAGAGGAATAAAGCCTATAAGTTTAGTTGATCTCACATGGATAAAAAGCTTACATAATAGTAAATCATTAAAGTTAATTACTGTGATTAAAAAAATTCATAAATATATTATTAAATTATTCTGTTGCTTAGTTACAGATAATGCCTTTTGGAGTTCTAACACCTTTATAAAAAATTGAACTTTCATTATGTTTAATTTATTATTTTATTGCGCAATTATCTGACAGAACTGAGAAATTACAGTTTTAATTTACTGCAAATAGTAGCATTTTTTGTTCTAAATATTTCGGAAAATTGAAGGAATTCTCACATTGCTTCTGCATCGAATAACATTGTTTTGGTTTATTAATGTAAGGATTAAAATATTGAGACTTCTAAATGATTATGTCCTCTAGATATATATGTAACTTCTGTCATATTTGAGATACCACAACTTCCTTAATTAATACACAGGATCAAAAATTTTCATATTTTATTTTTTAATACCCTTTCCAGCAATACCCAATATAATCCGTACGGGTTCATAGACCGTCTTATAAAAATCGAATTAAAATTCTCGTGTTTTGTAATATACCGAACTCTAATATTTACATCTTCCTTTAGAAGAGATGAATAACCATTTTCCTGTCAGTAAGAATGGAAACTGAATCGATTTCTATTCTTGCTGAAAAGGGTTTTTCGCATTTTTAATGTATTGACCAAAGGTGTAAGAAGTATAAATGGTGCTCCAAATGTAAAATGCATTTCTTCACTTCGTCACATTTAATTTGAGAAAAAAGAAAAGAAAAAGATTATCTTAGAAACGTTTTTCAATCTCTCCATGTGATAAGAATATGACATGTATCATAATTTTGATGTTCTTTAACAAATATTGGTTATTGCATCAGCAAATCCACCAATCAATCAATAAATGAATCAATCAATCAAAGAATGCTCAACGGCATGAATGCTGTCTCCAACTCTTGCTCGTCGGTGAACAAAGAAACTAATTTGCTAGCTTAGAAAAATAATTGTACAACAAATAATGGACGGTACAAATATTTTTGCGTTTAATTTTCTCCGTCTATTATTGTTTTTCCTTTCATTATTTACTGAAAATTAAAGAAAGAAAAAAGAAAGACTGACTCAGCAAACAACATTTATGACATGTTTAACCAAAAGGAAGTGAAAAACTTTTTCATTGGTTAAACATGTTGTTAAATCAAATACTAAATCATTTATTTATACCAGAATTGAATTTTTTTGAAATTATTAAAAATTATGCAATGTAATAAATATATGATTGTATGCAGAATTTTTAAAAAAAGTAAAAAGAAATATACTTATTTAAATGAACTAGTGACGATTCAAGATGGGAATTTTCTTTCTTAATTAACTATTCGTTTGTCATTCGAATCAATTTTAGGGAAAATTAAAGCAAAAATCCTCTCGTATGCTTTTGTACAGTTTATACATGGATTTTTTCAACGTGATGTACAATAAAGTTGTAAGATCTTTTTATAAAAATTCAACGAAACTCGTTTTGTCTGAAATAAAATACAAGAAATGATTGTTAATAAAAAAATTCTGATTGATTAATATTTAAGATGACGTGAATTATTCATAGTAAATTGTGTATGCAAGATAAAGCCGTATCTTAAGCTAGAGTTCACATTTTTTTAAAAAAATTCGCACCTAAGTCAATTTGATCATAATTACACTATTTTTAATAGTAAATTAATTTACAATCTTATTTCAATCTTAATTTTTAATTAATCTTCATTTTCCATTGTTTAATGAATTCCAGATCTTCTTGAGATTCATGCATTAAGTCGTAGATGAAATCCAATATCTTCCGATCTTGGCACTGATAGTGCTAGTGGGCTAGCTTACATGACTCATTGCTATATTGTCTTATGTTGTACGTTTTATCTCCATGATTTTTTGTACTGTATTTTTGGAGCGTGGTTAACCACAATTCCTTCTTTCTTTACAAGCACGTATTGTTATTTTTCAACATTTCCTTTAGATCAAGATAAGAATGTGAAAATTTGGCAGTAAATTTGGTCGACGAAGCTGTGAGACTTGGAACTTAATTAGTTTCTAATGTCTGTTCACTTCTTAACTTGAAGGGACTGCTAAATTTATTGTTAGAAAACTAATTTTCTAGAAGCCGCAATCACTTATTGGAAGACTTAAAAATTATGAAACGTGAAGAAATGCAAAACCATTGAAATAAACCCAAAATTTTCTGATGAAATTGTCATTTAAGGGAAAACTTATTATCAAAACTTTCACTCAGCTTTCATATGCATATATATCTTTCGAATGTCGAAGTGATGCAATTTTGCTATTAAAAATTGTATTAATGTTAATATATAAAAATATTTTTGAAACAGGAACGTTCTTTGAAAAACCGGTTGATTAAATGCTTCTTTTTAAAAATACGTGATTTTTACGATTTTTTTTCAAATTGACTTTTTAGCTATGTTTTTCTTTTATCGCATTAATAAATAAAAAATATATTTAGGCAATTGCTTCTTCATCCACTGATCTTCTGATTCCATATGGTTATTTTTATCCGCAATTATTGCGTCAGTTTTTGAAATGTTATTTCCAAAAATATATAGTTCAATTACAATAACATTTCATGAATTAGGTTGCTTTTATAACTTAATTTCAGTTATTTTTATTGTTTGAAATATGCTGTATGACCCACTAGACTTTTGAAAGCCTACATATATGGAGTATACTACTGAGCTTACATGTAGTATGAGGACCATTTCAAGAAAAGCATGAGTACTGTACGTTTCAGAATTCCAAGACTAGCATTTTTTGACGATTATACGTCTCTAAGGGACGACACGCAGAAAGATGAGTAATTATTACGCCAATTTACACGAGAAATTTGAGTTTATCCTATTAGTAAATGTAAACATCTTTCATCTACCCTCTAAGGTTTTTTTTAATGAAATAAGCTCATGTGCGGATCCAAATCCAAACACGCGCAAAAGTGCGGATTCAAATCCAAAAATGAACGGTAATGAGAAATGTCAATCTCTCCGCCAATCAGCATATTAATGTTAGACAATTTACAAATTTATTTAATTTCCTGTTTACAAAATTTATTCATATTTAAATCCATATAACAGCATAAAGAGTAAACAGGATACTTAAAAAATTCTAAATGGTTTTTATCTTTTTAAGTAATTGCTTCTTTGGTTATATTAGATTTAAATATTACAAATTTTGTAACTTGACTCACCAGTCCAACACGTCTCTTCTATCAAAAGGATCAAATTTGCGAAATGAGGAGAAAGCGTACTGTATACTTGTAAATGAGGTATGAGGGATTTGTAAAGTTAGACAGACAAAAGTTTGATTTAAAAGTCTTTTAAAACAGTAAGCGTGGGCTCTCCAGGTATTTGATAGCATTAAAATTAAGTCAGTACTCAAAGCATAGAAATTAATTAAAATATCTAAAAGTTAATTATTTAAAGGTTTTTATACAAAATATAATATTTTCTTCCTGATTTGTTATTTCAGCATGTACTAGAGATCTTAAATAAACGTACTATTTTTTAAAAATTAATCACGCACTTTTAAACATCCGGAAAAAATCAAAACCTATACTGAATTTGGTCCTATATCAAACTTCAAAACAAAATTTTAGGCTAACAACTGAAATTGTAGAATTTATTGCTTTATAAAACCGAAGCGAAATAAAATTATTGTATTTATTCATTTAGTCGTTAAGTTTTAATGTAATTTAAGTATTCATAAGGAATAGTGCAAGCAGAATTTAATAATCGAACTTAGATAATTATTGGCGTTGATTTGCTATACCTCAAAAATATAAATTAATTGGGGGGATTCAAAGTCCTTTTGCTATTAAGCTGACAAACAATATAATTTAATCAGCAGAACGATTAGCTTTATATGAAAAATCTATTTCATGTATGAACTTGATAAGCAAATTCTCTTTGAAAATCTAGTCTGTAAGTATATATCTGCAAAAAACAGTGAGTTAGATTATTATACACTTTAATTTAACCCAACTTATTTCATGCCCGTAAAGACAAAATTTAATGATTTTCTACTCACTTCCTAATGAACAAAGATGTAATATTTTTATATATTTAAATACTTTCGAAGATAATTTCAATGTTTTTTGCTATTTATTTTTATAATTTTAGAGTTTAATTATCTATTAATTAACTAGTTTTATAACGATTTAGTTCTTAACAAATGGCACTCACTGGCAAATGAGTTTGAAAAGGAATTTTTTAAAGATTCTATAAAAATTGAATATAAATTAAAGACTAAAAAGTAGAGAATAATTAAAAGCAAATCTTTTTAGTGGACAAATATAAATATTTTTTTTAAAACTATCTATAATTTCTACTAATATTTTTTATTTTATATAGATTAGTATTAGTAATGAATAGCACATGCCGTAAGCAATTTAGATCCGATAAGTTTCTGTTCAATTGATGTATTTTTAATTCTCGAAGAATTCCCAAATAATCTTTTTTATACGTTGTCATAAATATAATAAAGAGATTTGAAAATCGGTTTCCTTAAAAGTAAACGTGAACAATAGATCATTTAATGTTTTCAAGCATCATTTTTGTTATCGTATATATTTTAAGAATGAATGTTGAAATTTCTATTAAATTCAAAGCATTCTCTTGTCAAGTGAGAAGTTCAATCGTACGCGCCTAAGGGAATGAAAATCATTCCAAACTTGAAGATGTTTAAAGACCGCATGTGTGAAATAAGCCGGAAAGTTATAAAGAGTTGAAAGAAAGTGCCAATGAAACGTCAAGAACAGAATTAGCGCCTAAGGAAAAATTGTGAGCTATTGACAGCAGCTGATACGTGTAACCATCACAACTGTTATACTGAAACAGAAATGAAAAGTGAATGGAATTGTAGAGAAGCTATGTATCGCCTTTGTACTTTTTTTTTTATCCAGCTTAACTTTGGAGCAGAAGAGGAAATTGCCTGCAGTTACTACATTTGTCTCCTTCGAAATGAAAAGAATTCCCTTTTTAAAATTTTCTATAAAAAGAAATTTAACTTAAGAAAGGCTAAACTTATAATGGTGTAAGTCGTTATTTTTAAAAATAGAGACACGCTTAAAATAGTGAGCAATGCGAAATTTCAATTCAATTCAATTCTACGCACTCCAATTCTTATGTTAAATTTTGGTTCCACATATCTTGAATTGACAGCATTACAACATTTTTATTCCAAAATAATCCTTTAATAATAAACTTGTTTTTGGAAAAGAAAAAATGGGGATTACATCACTATAATGCTAATACGTCTAATTAGGAAGATTAACAATTTAAATGTTTCTGTGATTAATAAAAATATTTATTTTCTTATCAAAGGTATTTTCGAAGATACTTGTTATTTCCACATAAAAAAAGCATTTTCAACTCAAAATAGTTTTTTCCCCCACCAAATATTTGTTGTTAATGCCAATTAACACAAAGCATCAATTATTAAACAAGTTTTTATTGAACGTTTGAATTTTTTAGTTGTTATTAATTGGATAAGAGAAAAATTCTTAGATTTTCTATACATTTTTTTTTTTAATTTCTGAGATTAATTCTTAACAAGAATATTAATGTACATTTTTCTATGAAATTCTATTGATTTTTTCCATAATCGTTATGATTGCCTGATTTTCAGTATTCTTTTTTAATTGAACTTTTTGAATATATTGCATCTTGGATAAAACACTAATTTAAACTCCAAATATGCTATGAATTCCTATAAATTAAAAAAAATTGATATTTATAAAAAAGTGAAATTAAATTGATAAGTTTTTAATTTTTTATTATTTATCAAAATACAACCCAACTAAATATTTACACTGTTTGAAACTTTATACTTTTTAATTTATCATTAAGTTATGTCTTTGCATTCAAATGATTATCAAACATCATTTGAATCGGACACTGATGCCATCATCGTTATTGGTGATTGACATGTTTCTTTGCTGAATCTTTTAAAACTATCATTATGATGCGTAGTGTCAGTGGCAATGGCAATCGCTAAAATCCTTTACTGTGGTTGCGATTCAGTTAAATGATTCATAATGTTAGATTGATTAGTTGTATGATGAATCTGTCATACATAATTTATTTAGGATCTTTCTTACTTACAAATAAAAAATAATCTCAGATAATTTTTCTAAGAATAAGTCATTTATTAAAATGCAATTGAACTGAACCTCAGTTGAGTAAGAATAGTATCCAGTGTTCGGATGGGAATACGAATTAAGTAAGCAATATTTATAGGTTGCAGATTTTATGGTCCTATTGAATTTGCCTTTTAGAATAACGAATTATTGTAATATACTCTTTAAAATCAACATAAAAATTCTGCAGTTATTAAAAACATAAAATAAACAACTAGCTGCGAACTTTAAACTTGTCATCTAGCTCATTGCTAGATGACTGTTTGTGGATGTCGAAGTGTCAATAGATAACGTTGCTTTTTAAGTTCTTAATATTAATTCACGTATTCCTACTGAATTCCGGGCATAAATATTCACACATTCGTACTTTAAATTCGCAAACTCGTTATCCATAAAAATAACTTTTGCACCCTTTATGATGCATAAATTTTTGAAATACTCCTGAAACATTTTCAGGTAGCATAAGTTATTCAAATTATAATTAATCAATACCCTGCCTTAAATTAGTCAAGCGATAGAATTATCAAAACAATGCATTTTGAAAAAATAAATTATGTGGAAAAGTTTTTATACTGAAATTCATATAAATAAAATTTATTCGCCAAATGTGTAGCTAAGCGCAAAATTCGAGAACTAATTTTTTTTAATTCTAATTTTTAAAATATTTTCGATAAGAAATGAGGGAGGTTCTTATTGAGAGAATAAACAGAAAATTTCGAGAAAAATAATAAAAACGACAATCTTTTTACTTTCCCGCCAAAAAATCTTAATTTTCCCACCGCCAAATGAGTAAGACTTCAGTTAGTTTTTTCCCACGTAGTGAGATTAGGTTTAACATGTTTTCGGTGATTCTGTTTATTTTCTTAATATCTGATGCACTTAAAATCAAACATTGTTAACTAATCGATTTTGCGGATTAATTTGGAAGTACTTTTGAATTAAAATAAAATAGGAAATTAAAAATTTCTAATCTGTATTCCGTTACCCCAACTGGTGTAGAAAATTCACGCATTTACGTTGCCTCATTGGAGTTGAAAATTCACGCATTTGCAGTGTGTCGTAACTGTGTTTTCATTTTAATTGAAAGTTAAAAATATATATGTAATACTGTTGTAACTAACTCAATCTCGATCAATAAATGAAATAAATTTGATTTGATTTACGGTGTTGCTTTATTTCAGGTTAATTGTGTTTTTCCATGCTCACAAAGTCGCAGGTAAAAGCTAGTTCATTAATAAAATTAACTATGAATTCGAAGTTCACTTCCTTTGGATGCCTCTGAAGCTAAAACTGAAAGAAATCAAATGCCATATGCTTAATGTGGAAAGCTTGTAAAAAAAGAAATCAGCAAATATAAAGTTGACGAAGAAATACCATATATATCGTTTATCGTAAGATACACACATTGAAAGTGCAACCCAGTGTCGATTAGCTCCAAAAAAATGTCTGTGAATATCGTACTACGTGTGATTCATTTCGGTAAGTGCATTTACATCTCGAGCATAAATGGAAAAAAACCCCACTCTCCTTACATTCGTTGTAATTATTGATTTGAATGTTTTTATTTCATTATTATCCCTAAGAGGGTACTTTTTTTGCGACAGTTTTTTTTCCGTTTCGTTTATTCTATTCACTTATTCTAGCTGCAGATGTCTCCAAACGATAGTCACTTGAATCTAAACGAGAAATATATCTTATATTGACAGTCAGTTTGACTTATCTCTGAGATTTACGTCTAGTCCTGAAACAATACGAGGGATATTCAGTCTTCATACTATAAATTTAAATTGACACTGAAAATTATATTGTGACTTTACCCTTCATTAACATGTAAAAGGTGGTATGATGAGCTCTAAACAAGGTTTATTCCAAGATCGGTTTCAGGCGAAATTCACATTCAAAACTGCTATCATCTGATCTCGAAACCTATGATCAATCGTCATGCTTCTTTGGCATTTTTAATTAAGATAGTTTCTTATCCGCATGTTAAGCATTATAGGTAGACATTATTCAAACATTCTATGCTTCATTTTTATCCTTTTTTCAAGACAACAGTGGATTATTCTTATTCTGGAAATTTATAGTTTCAGTTATCTTGATATTTGCTCTTTAGAAAGTTTTTACTGGATACATTATCAAATTAATTTTGGTTTCATACATAATTTTACTATATTAATGTATTTAAAAGGATAATTCAAATATTATCTTTCGTATATAGCAGACAGGATAAAAAACAAAGCACAGATTGTTAATGTATATGTATAGTTTTTTTATTAATTGTGGCTCGTGACATCTGATAGTCAATTCTGACTTCAGATGATCACAAGCTCGATACTCGAGTTTATCTTTACAGGCTTATCTTGAAATCGATGTATCATGCATTTACACCGATTTCAAGATAAACCTGTCAATGTACATCAAGCATTTTCCACCAGTGTAATGTGTTAGTTTGGAAAGTAATGTCTTGGTTCAGAGTCGTTTTCACTAATTGACCGTTCGTTCTAAAATATCCCACGTCTAATATTAAAAAAGTACTTCACATTAACTAAACGATAATTAATTATCTCCATTTGTGCCAGTTGAAATTCCAAATTAAGTATATCTTAAAACATTACATGATTTGAGTTCAAATCGGTGTAAACCAGATTGGTTTCTATCTTTTTATTATCTAATGTGTATGCATTAGATTTTCTAATGTGTATTATCTAATGTGTATGTGTATGCATTAAAATTTCAATATGATACTGGAGACACTTATATCGAATTCTAATTTTTAGATTTATTTGAAAAGATTTATTTTTGAATATATTTGAATAGATTTATTTTTATATTTATTTGAACAGATTTATTTGAATAGATGTATTTTTATATTTATTTTTTAAATTTATTTGAATGGCCTTATTTTTTAGAATTATTTGAATAGATGTATTTGAACAGATTTATTTGAATAGATTTATTTTTATATTTATATTTTAGATTTATTTGAATGGATTTATTTTTAGATTTATTTGAATGGATTTATTTTTAGATTTATTTGAATGGATTTATTTTTAGATTTATTTGTAGATTTATTTGAATAGATTTACCGTTAAATGGTTCATTTTAATTATTATTTCGGTCCATCTCTGATATAAAAAATAAAATTTAAAGCTTTTTTTAATAGAAATTGTTATCTTCTGAACTTACCTATTGCTTAAGTGTTCGTCTTTTTAGTTTAACAAGGGTGTAATAATTGAGTTCCTATGAAAAGAAACTTTGCTCAGCAAACGGATAATTGTTCTAACCTGAGAAATTATTCTTTTTTTATTCTAGCTCATTAGTAATTTCTAGAATACCATTATTATTTCATTTTTTTCTTACACCCACTCTCATATGAAAAGGATAGTTGTATTATCACCAGTATTCTTTTACATCAACAATGATTTTGCTAAATATATTGTTTGAAAAAGAGGATTATGAGCAAAAAAAAAAAATTGATTTCTCTTACCTCTTCTCGGAATTTTTTGATATTATCGCCTTTCTGCAATGACAAAAAAAGAAGTAAATTAAAAAATTTATATCATTACAAAAGTGTATAGTTACTATGATATTGTAATTATTACAAAAAAATTCACACATAATTATTTTTAAGTACATTCTTTTAAAAATATATATACTTCTTACATGAAAAAAAAGTTACCTAAGTGCATAAGAATATATTTGTAAATAAAGAATATTATATAATGAACTTACTTTTCCGATGATACTCCCAACTTCCTATAAAAGAAAGAAAAAAGGAGATATTATTTTCTAAAACTCGACAAACGATAATATGACATTGATTATATTCTAAAGAATTCCAGATTAATTGCATTTAGTACAATAATTAGTGAAAAATATAATTAAATATCACAGTTTTCAAGAAACATTATAATAATTTACTCTATATAAGCTGTAAGATATAAACATTTATCAGTTCATTACAAACTTAGTACTATTAATAAAGATGTATTAAAAATTTAATATATAAAGAAAACAAAGAAAATAAAAGTACAAATTTATGAAATAAAAAATAGAAAGCCTGGAAATAGATTTATAGTACGATTTTAAGAACTAAAATTCAAAAATTTGCGTTTAAAAATTTTTATTACGTTTTTTCGCGATTTCAAAATTAAAGAACTTTAATCTACTTTCTTTCTGAACTTTTGAAGATATCATCCTTGTTTTCGAAAAAAAGAATCTAATCTATTAAAAGTATACATAGTTTTTAAAAATATATTTTCACGGGGAAATGAAATAAGGAACCTTAAGAAGAAAAAAACAGCTTTATTTTTGAAAACCATTGTCAGATTTTTTTTCCTTTATTCTCAAGCAAAAAAATCTCAAACCAATTCTGAATTCGTTCGTAATAATTATATCTTCGATTTTACTCAGAGCTAAATTGTGGGATTTTTTAAAAAAATCTCACAAAAGTTTATTTCTTGCATCGTTTGTATGCTGTTTTATAAAGTTTCAGTAATGTCCTAAACAATATATCAAATGTATAAAGTAAAATTTTGGATGAAAAGCTGATAATCGAATTTAAGGTAAAGTGTATATGATATATTTTTCTGAAAATCTAATAATAATAGAAAATTTATAATGTATTTAATATTACAGTATTGACTGTTTTATAACAGAGATAATAATGCAAGTAATGACTCAATTATATAAAAAAATATCCTGATCATGAGAGGCATTTTATTTTGTTTCGCTATTTGATACGTTATTTTCTATAAATCGATTCTCTAATTGGCAATTACTCAACCAACCAATAAAAGAGGCCGAAATCCCACCCGGATATTAGAGTAAAGTAATGAGGGGCATGGTGACCTATCATATACCCAAACCCACCCTCCGCGTTCTGGTCTATGGTTTCTCCCCAAGGACCATCCCCATGGATATTGTTTCCTTTGCTTCGTCCCCCGATTTTGGTAACCAATTTTCAAAAGAGTGAAAAAATGGTCGAAAAGGGTGCTATTGAAACACAGCATTTTACTAGATGAGAGAATGATTACGTCGACATATTTTTAATGTTTGTATTTTAAAATTCAAAATATAAGTAGGTAATTTAAAATCTACTTTTCAATCTACTGTTCTAAAATGATAGATAAATTAATAGATGTAGATAGATAAATTAATAGATGTAATAATTAATAGATGTAATAAATTAATAAATGTAGATAGATAAATTAATTGATGTAAAATGAATAGATAAATTAATAAAATAAATAAAGGATATTCGAGTCTATTTCGAAACATTGTAGATTGATAATGTTTAGGTCTTGAATCTCTCTTCTTGTTTTATTTTTAAAATTTAATCTCATTTTTATGGTGAAGATAATTTGTATACGAAATGCAGCAAGCGTTTGCTTAAACGCAGTAAAACGCAGTGCGTTTAAAATTTTATTAAAATTAGAGAATAGAATTGGTGTAAATAACTTCAGTTTTGAGGTTTTAAATTAGTGCACAAATTATCTTTGCTTAATAATATTCTCAATACTAAGTTATTGAGGAAAGGGAAAATCTGATAAAATTTAATAGGATCAATTAAAAATCTAAGATTCATTTTTCTTAATAGGCATCTAAAACCGGAAAAAGTAGCTAGCTCAATTTATTTGATTTATATTTAAAAATTTGCCTTGTAAAGCGTTAAAATTCCTGCATCAAACATGTTGCAAAACGTAATTTGCGTATACTCTGCCGCTGCATAGATATTATGTTAAAATTCTTGTTCCTTATTAAATGACAAATAATATTTAACAGTTAACATAATAAAACGGTTTCCTTAAAGCATTCATGATGCAGAAAATTTAAAAATTTATAACAGAAAATAACGGATATCTTCTAGGAGATTCGTGTTCTTAATTCTTAACTGTCAATGTTTGTCTTCAATATCATTCTTTTAAAAAATGAATGTAAAACATATCTAATATTTTGAATTCTTAGATGGTAAATAGTTAGAACTAAAAGCTTTTATTCAATACAAAATCAGGTTCGCCAACGTATTTTTACTCACAGAATCGTTTCTACTAAAAAATTAGAAAGCTTACAGTAGAAATTCAATTCTAAGCAATGGAATACAGTTTGTCTCTTAAAAAATTTCATTAGTGTAATTAAAAGTATGTTTGATACAGTTTATATTTAGTTATAGTTTATATTCTTTGGTATTTTGGGAATATCAAATTTGCAATATAAAATTTTTAAAATCACAGGACTTTACCATTTCAAACAGGATTTTAGATAAAATACATTTTATACATTCACAGAAAATTAATAGCATTGAACCTTATTCATGTTTGGTAAGAGTTTTTATCCTAGTTTGAATTTTTTAAAACTATTCTTTCCTTCAAGCATCATGCTTTTTAGATGAAGTAAAAGTTGTGAAAATTCATTTCGATTTTAAAACCGATCTTATCAATACAAAATAGTTATATCATTACTAAATATATCATTACTAAATACTTATCCTTAATCGTAAGAATTTTTGTTACAGTGTGTCTACTTGCAGCATAGACGATTCATCTTATTACATTATTATATATAGTATAAATTATTATTAATACTATATCTAACCTATATATAGGATTTGTAATATTTATTTATATGAAATCAATATTTTTGCAGAAGTTCCGGCAGGAATTTTCTACATATCTCGTAAAAATTGAAAAAGATTCTTCAAAATTAATCAAAAGGTTTAAATTTTTATCCTCCTGGAATAATTCATAATTTTATCCATTTCATAATAAAACATGGTTTAAAATTTATCAAAAAATAATAACTTCTAAATTAGATTTCATTTGATTATTCATATGCTTATAAAAGATACATTAATTGAGATTGGCAATATTTAACACAGATGAAAAAGAAATAAAATAATTGTATGTCGTAAATAATTTGGAAAAATATAAAACATAGGGTGTCAATAAAGTGACAGGACCTTGTTAGATCTTTTAAATGTTTTGAATTTTAATTCAGTATTTAACTTCATAAATTATTTTAAAATGTCAATTTATCAATTATATGTATTAAATAATTATCAATTTACTTTCACACATGAATTACTTTAAGCCGTTTAAAAAATTCACTATATTCTAAAGATTTCCAGTAAAAATAATTTTAATACTAATTGAATTTGAAATAATGTGAAATGAAAATGAAATTTGTAATTTTCTTTTTCAAAGAAATTGGTTAAATGGAGTAAATAGTAATTTTATGAAAATCATAAATCACTTTGATGAATTTTAAGGGAATAATTAATTGTCAGAACATCGAAACAAGTGTTGTGAG
Organism: Argiope argentata; assembly: GCA_026289955.1. NCBI lineage: Eukaryota > Metazoa > Arthropoda > Arachnida > Araneae > Araneidae > Argiope > Argiope argentata. The sequence continues at coordinate 827,686 of JAOUZG010026676.1, read as the reverse complement.
ACATATTTCAATTTCACCTTTTGAATGTATCGCATTTTCGCGAGATAAAAATGCCTTTTGATACTTAGCCAGTTTGGGTAGAAGCCAAACGCATACTGATAAAAAAATATATATATTTATATATTCAGTGAGCGTGGAGTACAATGCGCTTCAAACTAAACAAAAGGCTGAGTGATATTAAGGGGGTCGTGTTCTGACCTAAATAATCTTCCGGGAAAGGTGCGACTAGCACTTGATTAAAATTATCTATTCTCAAGTACCACGGGACGATAATTCTAGTATTTAAGTCACAAATGCTTTTAACCCAAGAATTTTTCTTGTTACCGGTTTTGTGGAAACACACATTTTTTACTGAAAAATCAGGAAAAGTTGCTAGCCATGTTGTAAGAAATAAGCAAGCTTAAGAGTATATGCGATATGAAGCTTGAATAATTATTTGCAACTTTAACAATATAGCTGAATACAATTTTGACTCACTGAATATAATTTTGTAAGTTCATTTAAATTGATTTATCAATTTTTCATTCATGAAAAAAGTTATTTTCTTTAATTATCAATAAATAACTAGTAAAAACATTCTCATATCGCAGGACTAATTGAAAATAAGAAAAACTCTGATACATAAATTAAACGATCAATTATCTTTTTGTATTTCATTTATGTAAGATGGAACAAATTATTGGAGTAGAATATATTAAAATATAATTTTTAACAGGGACTTTTTTCTTTCGCATTGTTAAATATTTAAAATAACCATTATGGCTTTTGATAATCAGTTTAATTCAGTTAATGATTAATTGAATTAAATGAGAAATGATTTAGAATTAAGCGTATGTCTGGTATTTGAAAAAAATTATTTACTGTCCCTTTGTTATCAGATACTTTAACATTCATTTACAAATAACACAAGAATTTAATTCTGCACATTCGGGAATTAAATATTTGAATAAATCATTTCGGAGTTTAAAACAAAATATTATGAAATAAATAGATTAATAGACGAAGGAGGAAGGATATTCAGTTCAAACATCATTTAAGTGGTGTTTTATTATTCTTTTGTACATGCCTTTTCATTATAATTTTTTAAAATATAAAATATTAATGCTAAAAAGGGTTAATTTTAGTTAGAGAGTATAGTAAAAATCTCAAGAATATAGTTTTCAGATAGAACTAAAAAACTTAAAACTCAGAATATTTTGAAGTAAAAAGAAAGAATAAAATTGCTGTGTTATGTTAGAAATTAAATCTTTTATTTCCTACCCCCCCTAATATTCGGATTCATTTGAATACACATTGAATAGACAGACGATAACATATATAAAATAAATATAATAATAAATAATTGATTATATTGTATCGCTAAATGATAAGACTCGGACTCCTGTTTCAGATCATATGTGCGTATGAGTGAGAGACAAAAAATTTATACATGAAAACAAAACACCAGATGTTTGTTAAATTTTAAAGGACTTCAAATTTTTAATATCTTATCACAGAATACTTTTTAGGTGGGAAAAAATGTAGAATGTCTAAAAAAAGATACAAAGAAATCCAAGTTCATTATTTAAAATGTAGTTTCCGCAATAGAAAATATTCCAAGAAAGATCGATAAGAACTAAATTAAAAGGTGGTAAATGTTTACGAAATAATAAATCATTCACTAAAATTAGAAGTTTTTAAATTGATTTATTGCATTTCATGCAAAAAAATTACTAATAAAAGAAAAATTTGATGAATTACCGAAAATCGATGAAATAATCCACTAATACTAAAAGAACGGTAATTTGAATATAAGAAATGCAAATCATTGCTTACAGTTTCACCGTTTTCATCAAATGAAACAAATTAACTCACGAGCGAAAAAGGAGAAAAAAAATTAAATCGCGCCTTCCCTACAAAGCATCTGCTCCGTCCATCCCAAACCTCGTTGGCAGAGTGCCAAAAATTATCGATTTCTTTCAGGATGTCTGGTTAATTGTGATATGTTTAAAAACGCGCAAATTTATAGTTTCAGAAGAATTTTTGTAACGTTTATTCGTCTATTATAGTTTAAAAAATATTTAGAGCACATTTAATAAAAATTCTTATGTCGTAAAGTTTTTTAAAAAAAATTGTATATATTTCTTCTTAATACTAATAATTATCTAAAATTACAAAGCGAAATGGCGAGAAATAATGCTATTTATCTTAAATATGTTGTTTTAAATATTTTATATGTTAGTAAGCAAAGCATATTTTTTTGTATGTACTTAAAATTTTATAAATGTTTCTTCTGCGTTTATTTTTGAATTGGTTTAAAGGGCGATGTATTCTAATCGAAATCCTTTCTATTAGCTATTGATACAGAGTTTTACTGATATCAGCGAATTTTTAATTTTAAATGCGACTTAGTGCTTATAATCATCAATGAAAACTTAACTGTTTTTAGTTGCATTATAATACGCATTTGGATTTGGCGTATGAAAACACTGGTTTTGTATAAATGTTATGAAACAACTTAATACATTAGTAAATATATTTAATACCGCCTTTGAATGAGTTATTATATTTTAAAATACGTAAGAAGCTACGAGTAATTTTTTTAAATTACAAATATGCAAAGGAATTTTGTATTTAATTTGTGAAAAAAAAGGCAAAGGATGTTGCTAAAATAAAAAAAGAATTATTAGGAAGAAGTTTCAAAAGATGTCAAGCACTTTGCAAATTATAATGTCATATCCTATTCAGACATTCAAATAGTCTTTTGTTCCCCTTCTGAAACCCCAAAACTCTGCCTCTATAAATCAAAACACATTTGTCTTGCAAACTCAGGCGCAGAGGTTTATTAAGTTTCATAACAAAGCGAAACTAGAATTGGTAAAATATCGTCAAATTCTGATGTCTAAAAATATCTACAATAAAATCATATCCTTGTGTTGCTCACAGCTTTCATGATTTCGTAAAGTGACTTTGAATTTCATATCCGTTTTGTAATGCGACAAAAATTATTTGTTTTATGTGTGATATGATTGTGATAAAATTTAGGAAACTACATGAGTTGTTTCCAAAGAGTGAGCACTCATTCATGAAGAATCTTATTTCCAGTTATATGAATGAAGAAGCATTTAAATATAGAGATGAAACATTTCATTGAAAGTTTCACGGATTTTCATATTTGATTTGAATGTTTATTTTTTGGGGGGAATTATGCAACTCTGTACAGGAATTAATGCAGCTTGAATTGAATGAGACTGCTGAAATTAATTCTATGAAATGCTTGATGATATTCTTGATGATAGTTATGAATTATGATGATTTTTATGAGAGATAAGTTTAAATGATGATGACAGACGGAGGTCTGCTGTGAAAAGGAAGGAAAGGGGGTCTGGGATCAAAATTATAACTGTACCATCAAACGAAAGATGAAAAATTGGAACCGTTTAAAAAACAAGAAATATTCTTGGCTAGATCCTCTTTCACACGTCCACATAAACACACACTAAAAAAAGAAATATAAAAGAAAATAAGCAGTGGTTACTGGCACTTAATGTTCCTAAAATGTTTTCTGAATATATTAAAGCAGAGTTGTTTTATGCTAATACTTCTTGAGGATAAAATGCTTAAAAAATATACTGCTTAGTCAGAATTTATCAGTTTACTAGTACATGTTTTAACTTGTATTATGTACTTTAATATTTACATGATAAGAGAATTTAGCTAGAAATATTCTTGAGTAGGTTCTCTTTTATATATTGTATCTCTTTAAAATATTAAAGCAGAAGTGTTTCATGCTAAACCTCTTTTCGTATAATGTTCTTAAAAATATATCGCCTAGACGGAATATATTAATCTCTTAATATTTCTATTTGCGCTACTGTTTTATACATTACTATTTATGTATGTGTACAAGTATTGAGAGCTCTCAATTTCAAACTTTAAAGTTAAAGATTGAAATTATATTTCATAGCATTTCTTAATTTTATTTATCATAATTTTGACTTTTTTAATTAATTGAATGCTTATTACTAATATTAAATTGTGTTTAAACAACATTTAACAGTGTGGTATATTTCCGTATGGCATAATTGGTAATTTAAATTTACAATAAAAAAGGGGCAATTAAAAATTATAATCATTCAAACAAATATCCACACCTTTAGAAGTAGGTTAATGTTTTATTTTTCTAATAAATATTTTGGTACTTCTATCTTTTAAAAATTTACATAGTAACTCAGATACTTACAGAAAAAGCGTAAAAATGAGGTAGAAGAAACAAACAAATACAAATTTGGATAAAAAATTACAAATTCGGCAAAAAGGCTAAAATCCTTTACAAATTTGGCTAAATTTTTGTAGTAGCTTTGGTAAAGTAGATTGCCAAACAGAGGTGAGTTAACAAACAATTCCAATTACAATTCTATGCTCAAATAAATATCAAATGCCTTAAAAACGTTTTCAAGTTTGTTATCACTCTTCTCTTGTACTTTAGTACTTCAAAATGAAGTAATTGTTCACAGTGCTGGCACATGAGAATTAATCACATTTTTTGCAATGAGATACAAGAAATTTTACATTTATGTAATTTTCAAATTCAGATTAAGCACTGAATGAAAGGCGAATATAAGTAAAGAAGAATAAAATGTATTTTATTCCACTAGAAATTAATAAGTATTAAATTCTGAATATCTGGAAGAAATTTCTCTCTAATTTTTGATGAATTTTAAGCATTTTATAAAAAAATTATCCATGTTTGGTTGAGTAAATTTTTATAGAAATATTAAAAGTTTATTTACAGAAAATTTAAATGCAAAACTCTTCTAACGAATGTACTATTCCTTCCCTGACTTTCTTTTTGAGTTCCAGGAACTCAAACTGGTTTACCTTCTCTAATTTCTAAATAGATGGCACCTTCTATTTTCAATTCATTAAAAAATGATATTATTGTGAACGATGAAATACTTGTAATAATTTTACTGAAGGTAAAAAAAATTCAAAAAAAACCCACGCTATAATTAAGAGCAAAATAACATATGAATCGAAATTAAATATTAAAAAATTAAAGAGTTTATGGAGAAAATGTTTAAAATCATTCAAATATTAACAAGAAATTCATTTATTACACATAAAGACTGTCATGAATCTATCACAAAGAAAAATCTAAATTATTATGACAATGATTGAATACAGAATTTATAACGTTGTTAGTATTATTTAAGGCATTACTAATCATAAAAATTAATTATTTATGTACTATGTGCGAATAACCGAAAGAATCGAATGATGAAAATAATTTTTATCTTTAAAACAGTATTCATTTTTCTCAGTTGTATTAAGAATAAACATTGATAAAAGTAATAAAATAGAAAGTAAATAAAAAAAGTTAAACTGAAAAAAATATTTTCAAATGTAAATATTACTTACTCATAAAACCTTTTAAATCTTAACTTTTTTAAAAAACTTAATTTATATTCTCTCAAATCCAAATTTTTATTTTTTGTTCGAAATTCTGCGTAAATATTGTTTCTAAAGGAGCTCATTTTTTTCAAACAAAAAAATATGGCGTCTCATAATGTCTATAAAATGTTATTATAAAAATCTGAGAAAATAGTTTAATACCGATTTTACTGCCGAGGAAAATCGATATAAAAGTATTTTATCAGATCATTTATGTAGCACAATTTTATTAGATTTTATTTATGTGCCGGTGTACACATTTTAAATACCTGCATAAAATTTACGTACCTCTATAATTTATCGTACCCATATTTTAATTTTGAGTTCCTATTATTTAAAAGTATTATCGTTTTTAAATGTTTTTCAGAATTACAAAAAAGAAATCTTTTTTCGAATAAATGCGTATTAAAATTTAGAACCCTATGTTTCCATAAAACTGAGGCATAAAAGAGTTGCATACAGATTTTACATACCAGTCCTAAACCTATTTAATATTAAACTAAATATAAAATGTATTGTGAAAAATATTCCCCCAGCAAATTCAAACTTATTTATACATCAATGTGAAGAAAAGAATTTAATTCAATGCGAATTTTCCAGCGATGAATAGTAAACTCAACAAAACAAACCATTACTGCCATCCGGGTTGAAAGCTAGCCGGTAGTCGTAAAGCATTAAAGGAGATATATGGGATAGACAAATCGGTCCGTGACAGACATGACTGCATTTTTATTGAAATGATCTCAGTTTAAATAAATTGAAGCTATCGATTTTTTCCGTTGGCGAGTAGGATTCCTTTCGTAGTAGAATGTGTCTAGAGGCAGAATGTGAAAGTTATTTCCAGACTGTTTGGGCGTCCAGCCAAGAAATCTACAATGAGCAACACAAAAGCCCAGCTATAAAAACCATTCCGATATATTTAGACAGCTAGGGTAAGCCCTCTATTGCCACATTTCAAAACTTTTTTTTTCCAAAACAATATAACATCTTTTTATTTTTTTTATTTTTTTCGTTTGGTATGGGAAAATTAAAATTGTTGCTTGGAGTTTATCTGCCCTAAGGTCTTATCTGTAAAAGAGTTTTAGAATTGTTGGCAATCTGTGTTCCTTTCAAAATTTTATTTGACCCGAGGAAGTTTTTTGGATGAACAGAGACTGAAATTCTTCCTCTTTTTTTTATTTCAAAATGTGCCGGTTGTAATGTTATTCTTCTCCAAGGAAGTTCCCTTTTTTTCAATTTTAGTTGTTTGTAGGCAAAATAGGTTCTTTAAATAAGAAAAATAAATAACGGTGTTATTGGAACTATATTAGTATGTATTTTGCTAATTTTTTATAGCGTTTTTATGTTAGCATTTTACAGGATATCTTAAAAATTTCGTATAAGAAATAACGGCTCAACAACCATTTTGTTAACAATCAATCCGAACTTATTTAGGTTATTGAAGTCATAGAAAATATTTACATATATATAGAGAAAATAACTGAAATATATCTTTTTTATTACTCATTAAAGCAGTCTTTTCTCTGTTCTTAAAATCAAAGAAAATTAAAAGCATCTGAAATAGGTCTTAATTTTCAGAGGTTATTTTTCGCAACATAAAAATGTTTCATCGACTACTATATAACACATTTAAACTCGTTTTTCTTATTAAAAGTCTTTGTTTATTTTAATCAAAATCTAAAAAAGGGACAAAGCGTTATTCAGTGCAGTTATAATTTTATATATTTTTATTTATGTTGTTTTTACGTTAAGCTGCCTGAAAATAGAGTAATATTCTAGAATTGAAAATAAGAATTTAGAAGTTCAGTTCATGTCATATAAGAGTTAATTATGGTATCATAATTTCAGTTTATGCATCATTATATTGGTAGATTCTATCCGAATATACTAGAATCGCCGTCGATCTTAAGAGAGAGATAAAGCTGTATCTCGCATTCCAAAAATCGTGATATTTGCCACACGTTGATCATGGAAACTCGGGCCATTTAAGCGCTAAAATTGGTCAAAATGTAGAATGTTCGAGAAAAAAAATATCTTGAAGAAAGAAAAAAGGGCAAAAGTACCTATAATCAAATTTATTGTATTGATAAAGAAGAAGGCAAAAATTAAACTTTGATTACCAGTCTTAGTTTCATGCATTGGATTTTATCTCAGTAAATTGCTTTTATCTCAAGATTACCCAGAATGGCCAATATTTTTTTAAAAAACTAAATTAAACGCATTCATTTGTTTTCTAGGGAATTAAATGAATCTTTTGATTCTTATTTTATTTTTCGTTAAAAACAGAAGAATAGATTGAATTTTTATAATTTTTTCAAATGTTATATTGTCCTGAGTGTATTAAAATTTTTTATTAAGCTAAAGAGTAAAATAGTATTTCTTATTTAGAACTGAAGATTTACTTCCATTATGATAATAACTGTACTTTTGGCCTGCAAATTTGCTTAATCTTTTAATTATCTAACATATATTATTTCGAAGATTTACTGCAATTTCAATCCAGTTAAAAACGCGAAGGATATTTCGAAAACTTAAGCAAGACTGATGGTTTTTGACTTTTAAATTAATTGCTACTTTAACTTGATTACAAATTTAAATATTATAAATTCCATAATTCTTTCTTCTAATGTATTTGTTATGCTCAAAAATTTTAAAAGTGCAATAATACTTTTATTCAAGAATTGTGGCTCAAATATATTATCCCCATGTAAAATATTACTATTCTATTAATTGAGTTTAGAAAGTTTCAGTTTCTATAAATAAAAGCTTGATCCCATTTCCCGCTGTATTTAAAAGTGAATTATTCATCTAAACCGGAAATATTAAGAATTTTAGGAAATTTTCTTAGAAGAATATCAACTGAACAATGTTGTTCCATTTAAAAATGTGTCTTTTACAGTATATGGCAACGTAAAAATAGGATTGTTCAGAAATTACTAGTAATTTATTTTAATTTTTAATGAAAGTTTAGTAAAAAATTTAATATATGAATTATAGCTGAAAATGAGAGAATTGAATCTTGAAATTTGTAGTTATTATTATTCGCTTGTTACTATTATTTATTTATTGGTGCTAGGTTATCTAACTGAAAGGTTATATTCTTCGGTGAAGAGATCAAAGACCTGAATTATACCTGAATTAAAAAGGGAGGTATTTATTATAATTATCTTCAAATTTTTAGTGTCTAATTTATAATACATTTTTATAAACATCGTGGAACATTTAGCACAATTTAATGAAATTTTACGAAATTTAACGAAAGGTGACGCCACTGGTATGCAACCAAAATTAAATTCAGAGAATCGATTAATTGACCATTCATAAAACTTTAAAATCGCATATTGATATGGAGAAAGCAAGAATGTACCAAATTTCAAAACGAAAAGACATAAGGAAGTTAATAACATATTGATGCAAAAATTCAAATCAATTTCTTCAAGTATGAAACATACGAAATAAAACAAAACTGCTTTAAAATGCTATAAGTTAAATCTGAAGTATATTTATTTATAAAAGAGGTTTGTTATCTTTGTTTCAAATAACCAACTATTTATGTAGATATGAGACATTTTGAAAAATGGGAAAGAAAAAAATATCTTACATCGCTGTTTTATCTTAAAATATTTTTTCTTGGTAATTGATTTGAATTCCGCACATAGAAAAAAAGGACTGATTTAGATAGAATTACTTCAACTCCGATGCTTGCAGTCTCATGAAAGTTATGCATGGAATGAATTAAAAATAATATTGATGATGATGTCAGTGTTTTCCTGTAAGAATTTAAACAATATGATTTTTTTTTAAAAAAACTCTATTCGCTATAAATGTCATTTCGTGAACAAATGTCTTTGATTTTGAAATTAGAAACCATTTCACGTAGGCTAATCTTGTTAAGTTAAAATATTTTATCGCAAACTTTCGAAATATTCATATCAATCGGAAATGATATCAAGACCGAAACAAACAAGTTAAAGTAATGTATTGATTTTCGACTCAAAAGAAAAAAATATACTCATATTATATTTTCCTTTTAATAACATATACTAAACATAAATCTTTATTTATTATTTGAATAATGAATTAAGAATAATCATAGTTAACTTCATTTTAATTAATTTGAGAAAGAAATACAAATGAATTTAATTTGAGAAAGCATTCGTGTCAGTTCCTTTAGAAAAATTCATACCAATATTATTAATTCTTAACATTGATAAACTATTTAAAATAAATCAAGTTTCACGGGGTTTTTTTCTCCTGTACTTTCAAGAATCAGAAAACTCTTTCAATAATGATTTGATATTTAAAAAAATAAACCGCTACATCCTTTTAAAATCTTCTTTATAATTAAAAAAATGGAAATTAAATGTTCACACTTCAGTATGGATATTATTTAATGAATTGAAATTCAAACTCTTGGTATCAAAATATCATCGATAAAATATTTTGCAAAAATAAATTAATCTTTTGAAATATTTGAAATATTTTGAATGCGAATAATATTAAATCCTGAAACGAAAAAGAATTACTTTCATTGTCATTTATTAATAAGAAAATTGTGATTACCTTTTCAATGTTTATTTTTATGCAGATTAAAAAGAGAAACACGAAGCATAATGAAATACGATTCCTTCAACTAAAAATAAAACAGCTACGAGTCTGACACGGATTGTATTAATAAGAAACCATCGCTTAATATATTAAAGAATATCATATTTCCAAATTCAATTAAATATTTTCGAATTTTTTGCAAAAATATTTCTAAGAGCAATAATTTCGGTCGAAAGCTAATGGAGAGAAACGGAATAAATTTTATTACTCTTTTCATGAAATCTAATTACCAAACGGCAATTCCCGAAAAGTAATTGGATTTTGTTTCTAATTACTGCCTCGCAATAGCTAATTAAAAACCTTTTATAAATAGGAATTATGACAAAATAAAACACATTTAGTATTTCATGCTTATTATGAGATTTATTTTATTCTAAACATAGGCTGAAAAGCAATTCTTTGAATTAAATTTTTGACAACACATTTTTTTTCGAAGGAAAAGCGGCTTCTATTTTCATTAGATTTTTCGGATTAGATTAAATTTGAATTTAATTATTTCTAATCCTTTTTATACTCAAACTCTTCAGAACTTTCACAAATGTTTCTTTCAGTTTCAAATATTCTCTTAGATTATATTTATGAAAATGCATTTTACGAACAAATCCATCATATAATTTAAACTGTTTTTTAAATTCGAGCATCTTAAATTATGACACAGGCGAAACTAAAGAAATATATATTGTTTTTGATGACGCAACTTTTACACAAAAGATTTAAATGAAAAACAATATAGAGACTTTTAAAGGGATTTTTTTTAATATTAATTATTCAAATGAATATATATATATATATATATATATATATATATATATATATATATATATATATATATATATATATATATATATATATATCCCATTCTTTGCGCCCCTTTAAATTGGCACCTATTTAATATTTAATCCTTTCAACATGTAATAACTGTAGGAAGGTATATTTTCAGCCACATTATCAACTAAAAATAATGTTAGAACACGACTGTAACTTACACTCGACTAACACTTAAAATTGATGAAGAAATTTCGGCGTAATGAAATGGATTTCAATTAAATAGGTTAATTAATTGCCTAATTATTTGCCATTATAATATACTATTTACCACGATACAAGTTTATTTTTAATTCATTCTAATGGAGTTTCATGTACAAACACATTCAAATTGTGTAAATTTAAACTATTTAATTCCTTGACGGCAAAATCTCGCATAAAATGGCGCATTATTTTTTATTCTTATTTATTTTGTAAATATTATTTAAAAGTTTGATAACTACTTTTTAAATATTTCCATAAGAAATTAGACTAATTAGCTTATTTCTATAGAGTTTGAAGCTTCATATTTACAATCAGTTTTTCTCTTGGAATCATGACGTCATTCTCGAAACAGAATTTTAAAAAATAAGTACAAAACTCCATCTTAAACTTGCTTGTGTAAAAGTAGTTTCCTTTCTGTTTACATTTAGTCTCACTTTCCGGTGCCATCTTTTAAGCTCGTGTTAGAGTTAAAACAGCATTGAAAAGTAGATATCACCAATTACTGAAGTTTACAAGCAGTTATATTGCTTCTGCTTTTACTGTTTATTTTATTGGGAACAATCATTAGGTACCGAGAATTATGTTTAGTTTTTGGTATGTCCTGAAATTTAAATCACCCCTTGATTAATTGAAATTATTTAAGTCTTTAAATAATGTGAATATCCTTCAGTGATAAATATTTTTTTGATATTTCAATAATTTTACATTTTGAATGAAATGATCGGCGATAAGTTTTTCGAGTTCATTTGATGAAATCTCTTAACCTAATTATTAAAGCATCGAGAATGACTTGAGATATTATTTATAAAATACCTCTTCTTTTTTCTATGATATTCTTTTTTTCTTTCAAAACATTCATTAATTTTATTATTAATTCTGGATCATTATTAAAAGAGAATATGTTTTGGAGATTATTAAATTCAAATGCGAATTTGAAAAATCTCACTTTTCTATAAAATACAATAAGCTAAAAAATAACTTTATCAGATGTTTTTTTTATTTGGAAAGGCAACTGTAAATAAACTTCAAAATAAAATTTTCATAAAACCAAAATAATAATTTCTCAACTCATATCTAATTGTTTTTGAAAGTTTTGAATTTATATGAACGCTCATTTTAATAACTAAATAAATTAGTGTAATTACGTATAAGATAATTTTTTTATATTTTATGAAAAAAATTAATAAATAATAACGGTTGTTATTGTTAATAAATTTATACAACAAAGCAAAAATAATTTCTACCTTTATTCTAAAAAACATGAATTATTTGAGTTATTTAAAATGACTTTCTCAAATAGAGCATTCAAAAACCTATTTAAATTCGCATTAGATGTACCAATTTAGTTATAAGAATTTTTATTAAACATTCCATTTTAAGATGGAGGAATAGGTTTTTAAAATTTTAATTTGCTAATTGACTTGGCAAATTGTGATTCATTTAATTACTTCAGCATACTCATATTATTATTTTTCATAATATTAAAGTACTAAGATTTTCTGTCGATGTAATTTCTTTTCTTTAATTTCCTATATATATATATATCAACAAATTTGATAGATAAAGAAAAATAGTTTCAGTCTTATTTAACTGTTGCTCATGTTTTTACATTTATTATTTTAACACTTCTATGTGTTCTATGCATTTAAAAGTAAAACTTATAAATGGTGCAAACAAGCAATCATGATCAATTCATGTGCATTTATATGATTTCCTTAATATCATTTCTTTTTTTTACTGCAATTGATTTACAGTAGCAGAATTGCATATTCAAAATTAACTAAACTTTTATTACAGTTGAATTATCAGCTGTATACCCGAAACTGATATTTTCATCATATATATATTTCAATAACATTAAATATACTAACCAACAGATTTTATGGATCTAATAATGCAGCTCAACATATCGGCATCTATAGTTTTCTATAGTAATTTTCGGCATCTATAGTAATTTTAGGTAATCTGAGTATATATCCACATACGAGATATTCAACTACCATAATTAAAGTATTATTATGTATCTATTTTTGGCTCTTTATTTCCAAAATTTATAATCAAACTATTAATTAAGAGGTTTGTTGTTTAAGATAATAATTTTACAGAAATTTCTCTTGAAATAAAAAAAAATCTATCGAAATTTTATACATAAAATATTTTTCTACGGTATTTTTTCAAAGTGCCTTAACTTTGTAAAAATGCTGTAGAAAAATATTTTTAAATTAAAGTGCCTTAATTTTAATCTCAACATTTTATGTCTGAATATTCTAATGATGCAGAATATGCTGAAATGAGCTAAGATTGCATCAAGATTTCTTGATATATTAAAATGTTGTTAACTAGCATTATTAAACTGTTTTTAAAAACATTATTTTTTTGTTTCAGACTAAGCATGCTTAATGAGTTAGGAGACCATTTTGTTCTACGTGTATTTATAAATAGACTATACATCGCATTAACCTAAATTTACTCGTATTCATAGGGTTTGGAGAAATAGCATTCTTTCATTTCTACTTCGTACTATTATAAAATATCTCAGCAATCAAGTATTTTAATGATCATTTTCTAAACTAACATGCGCTTGTAAGAAAATGTTACATTGTACTTATCAATATAATCATCATCAAAATATACTTATTTATTTCCATATTTTAAGCATTTTGAAGTTTTAATAATGAATTATGGTTTAGGATCACTTTTCAATTTCATAGTTTTTAAATATTTCCATTATCTTACACTTTAGCAATATTTTTCCGAATTTATATTATTTCTTAGAAACAATTTTTATTTAATTAAAAAAGATCATCAAAAAACTCACATTTTAATATATAAATCTACTTACAGAAAATTTTATAAAACACATACTTCAGCCTTTTTTTATTTAAAATAGTTGAAGGAATTATAGAATTCTTTCTCATGCTCATATAATATATAAATGTGTAATATCCCGATAAAACTTGTAATTAAACTCTTATATTTTAAAATATAATCATTTAATTAATTTCAGAGAATAATACGAAATTAATATCTTAGTTTTAATTTTAAATCAGAGAAAAAAATTTGTTTCACAAACTCTAATTCTGATATTTTGAAACTTTTTCTCCTAAACGCTGTATGTATTTTCCGCATTCCATTAATAAAAGCGTATTTTTTAAATTTATTTAGAATTATATGTTAATAAAGCTAGCTTAAAATCAGATCAATCTTTTTCATAATTCTTGATACGTTAATATAGGCAATTACTTGATTACTAAAAGAGTAAAGCCAATGGAAACATATACAAGTTTTATTTTATCTACTTGAGAATCTACTAAATAGAGAATTTTTTCGCTTTCAAAGTATTGAAATCAGGTACAATTATTGAATATAGAATTTAGTTGAAACATGGAATCTACAGTAGTTAAGTTTCATTTCAATAATAGTTTTAAAGATTTAAATATATATAAAAAAGATGTTTGAATTCTGATTAAATAAAAAAATATTAGTAAATTTAAAAGAATTCGAATCTGATTAGCCGTTTAAAAGACAATTAAAACTATTGGAAATTGCTTCTTCGGAAGCTGTGCAAAAGTTCTTTTAAAATATTTTAAGCATTTGTCGCAAAGGCTAGATTAACGGGCAATAAAAAAAACTTTTTTATGAATCTTAATCATGATTTAAAAAATGTTTAAGAAATTTTAGATAATACAATTAATGGGATGAATTTTTAATTTATATATATAAAAAGATTTAAAAAATTAAGATAGTAATTCAAGAGAATAAAAATAAGGAGCAAAGAAGTAATTTTTAATGAATGAACAAAAAGATAACGGCTATAAAAGTTTAAAAAAAAATTACATATAAAGACAAGTAATGAAAGATAAATTTTTAATAAATGCATAAAAAGATATTAAATAAAGAGATAATATAGAAATATAATAGTATAAAGAATATAATATACATAGAATAAAGATATTAATATAGAATTTTCCTTACCTTTCCCTGCATGATGAGTCGGATGGTAAGGGTGACGGATGGGCCATCTGCAGGCAAGGGATCTACAGCAGCCATGGTTGGGGGTGGTCGAGGGAGGACCTGGGGGCTAGAAGAGGATCTCAATCAGTCGTTTGTCTTTTGTAAAAAAAATGTTGTTTTAAGTCTACAAAAAAATTCTTGAAAGTTGTGATCGTGACTAGGTGATATAGTCGATCTTACTTCACAAAACAATATAAATACAATTGACCCGCCACGTGGTCAAAATGTAATTAATAGAAAGAACCTTACTGATAACCGGGGTATTCCAGAAGAAATGGGAACATTTTTTTCCAAGTGATTAATTTTTCCAGCAAACGTTGTTATAATCCTTTATGATAAGTATATTCCATTAAAGGCCGTTTAAAAATTGCATTCGTTTTCACAGATATCCTGCAGATGGGAAAGGTTATTCTTAACTTTGATCCATCACATATTTAAATACACTATCACAATTATCACAAGTATTTTCTATTTCTCATCCAGTTTTTCTGCCTCGTTGTCGTATGTTAAGAAATTGCCATTTGCTTCCTTAAATTACAGCGGCACCTTTCCAAAATTAAGTGCAAAGTTGGGAAATGCCAACTCTCCTCACGAAGTTTTGGATATTGCGCTTAAAAGTAATTCCTGATCAAATCCAAAATGAAAACTCAACTCACACTTGCAAGAGAGTCCCAAGCCGTTTGAAAAAAGGACGACTCCAAGCAAAAAGATGTGAGCAGGTAAACAGAGTGGTGGTAGTAGAAAGTGGGGCTTCTTAATCCAATTATAGAGGCTCTGACGTAGAGCAATCAACAATAGCGACAGTTTCTTTTCTCTTGTTTCTTGGCTTCATTGTCTTGGCTGCAATTGCTTAGGAACATGACCAATCAATGAGGCGAATGATTATCCCATGGAAAAAAATGTTTCGGCTAAAAATGGCCCCGCATTAATCTTAAAAGTAATCGCTTACCTCGAAATTTTTCTTATAGTAAGTTACCTGTTGATTCCACTTGTTACATTAGTTATTGATTAAAAATCCCCGAATAAAATGGCAGCATATTCTTTAACAATTGTATAAAACAAAATACAATTGTTTTATTCTCAAAAAGGTCAGTTTAAACATAACTTTAATCCTCAGAAATCAGATTTAGAATTATATAATCTGTATTCCTTTAAAGTTAAAAGATCTTTATAATAGGAAGAATTTTTGGCACTGTGAGTTTTAGGAAAATATGCGAATAAATATGAATTAAACACTTTGAAATTGAACAAGAAGAAAGAAAATAACCAGTGTGGTCCTTTGTTGGGTAAGTTATTAATTCTGACAGATTCATGATTAGAATTTATTTGAGAAATCGATTTGCAGAGAAAGATTCTCTGAAGATTAATTGTCAATAGAATAGAAATAATTTATACCTTGTTTGTACTTAATCAAAATTTGGTTTCTCTTTTAAAAAATTAAAACTCAAAACAACTCAATATTCTAATTTTTTTTATAAAAGTTGAAATTCAAATCGAGTAATTTTTTCTCTAACTCTAAGGATATATACAAAGATTTATAATTTTACTAGTATCAAAATTGATAAGAAAATTATTAAGTTATTGCTTCACAACAAATGAAGAAACTAAATTCTTCTTATTCTTTTGTCTAACATTTATACATAATTGTGTACACGAAGTTAGATCTTTCTCAAATGAATTACATTTAGCGTACTTTGAGGCGATATACTTATTCAAGTTATCAAATTATATTAAAAATAATTTGAAGATAATATATTGTTAACAATAACTACTAATAAAAATAATTATCCTCAGTGCAATAAGTTTATTACAATGCTTTAATTTAACATTTTAAAATGGAAAATAGTTTACGAGATAACAATAATCGTACTTATCAATTATTGGGGACTCTTAACCCGTTTTTTAATTTTTAATAGGCATAGAATTATATTTTTATAACCTATAGTTTTTTAATATATTTTTGAAGGTTTTTCTTTCTTGAGGTAACTATTATATGATCCTGAAAAGTTGAATTATATATCAAACATTAAATATATTACAGCAAGTAATGGATTCCATAAACAGATAATTACCCTAACAACTAATAAGTTCTATAAAAAAAAAGTCTCCACTAACATCACAACCATTTCTAAGGCTTTTACAGACAGAAAGCCATCACTCACCACAATGTATACCGTATAATGATTTAAACACTTTCCCAGTACATTCATTTTGTTACTTATGTTCTTATCATCAGTTCGCAAGAACTGATAAGCAGTGAGTCAGTTTGCTTTCCTGATGATTGATTACTATAGATTAAATAAATGAATTTTTAGTTTTAATTAACTAGTAAAAATATTAGGAATTCATACTGAATTATCTCAAGGATAATAATAATTCAAATAAAATTCAAAATGATATGCAAAGAAGATACTGTAGATATCATATAAACGCTGTAAAACTGTAAAATGCAAATTCATTCAAATGTTTAAAATGAGCCTGATAACAATAAGGTTTCATCTATATTTTTAAATGTTTTTGCTTTTTCACTTTAGTTTATGGATTATAATATAATTTAATAACTTAAGGGATTTTTAAGATGCTTAAGCCATTTGAAGCCTTTGTTAGTATATTAAAAAGAAATTCTGAAATTGTGTATTAGTGCAATTCAAACTAACACCGAAGAAGAAGAATTAACAACCAAAATCACATGTTATAGAACGCAAAAACATATAAATGCTTTGTACTAAGAAACTAGTTGAAATAAATAACTAATTTAACTTTCGAATCGAAAGGTATAGAATTTTCATTTTGAGTTTGGAATCAAACAATTATAAGACACATTTCTTATTCAATCTTTTCAAAATAAATTTGAAATTATATTATTTAAAAGTAAGTTAAATAAAACCACATTTATCATAAGATGCCTATACAAGGGAAATCTCATATATATTTTTCCCAGACTGTAAATTATTATTATTAAAATCCAATGCAATGAGATGTAAAGCTCAAATAGAAAGCATAATTTGCTTCTATGACCGTGGTTCGCGACCAATGGACTATGGATTTTATCGACCAATTGATTATCAATTCCACTGAATTTCCGCACTGTACACGGCACAAGCGCTTATCTCAGTTGTGAAAGTGTGTTATCTCTAAAAATGGTGGAAAATTACAATGTGAAATTCCATTCTATTTATAGGAATACTACTCCTTACTACAAGGATTGCCCTTTATAAATTGTAGTGTAGTTTATATGAGAGATATTAATATTATCTAAACAAAAATGGCAATATAATTTAAGCTGCAAAATATTTTAGCAAAATAATTTTTAAACTAAACGAGAAATTCTTTAAAATAATTTAACGTAAAAAGAATTTTAAAATATGTGATAGCTTAAAACATACTGCATTTTTTGTTACTTTTAAAGCCTTACGTTGAATAATTTTTTTAATAATTGTTGTAGATTAAATAGTCTTGGAACCATTATTTGAAATGTAATAAATAATTAAATTGTAAATCTAATTGTTTTAGAGGTAAAATTTTTAATTTTTGTCTCATCATTCCTCATATTTGGTGAAATGTTTAACCATAAAAAAAAAGGCTCTTGCGCCGCTAAATTCCACACCCAGTTAACAAACCTTATATTGGATTCAAGCAAAAACAATAGCTCTTAATCTATACACAGTAAATAAAAGTGAAAAAATCTCACGTATGCAATTATTTTTTAAATAAACTGATAATAGGAAGAAATGGATGCTATTATTATCCTGAAAATCATAAAAAATAGAAATCTTTAGAAAAGAGTCAACTGGAAAGAAAAAACCTCAATTAAACACTTGGTAGCGTATTTTCTGAGCAAAGTAACAGAAAAATTAAAATATTTTGGCAGTGAACATCGCAGAATTAAAAGAATTTTCACCGGCCATTTTGCGGCTTTTTCAAATATTACGCCAGGAATACGAGTATTTATTTAAAAGCGGTTCATGGGTAAAACTGGTTGCTGAAGGCAGTTAAGATTCAAAATTGGTTTATCAAAAAACTATTTGCTTTTAGGAAAATAAATTAATTTTGGTATAACTTGACTTTAATATTATCGCAAGTCATTTACATGATATATGTACATTTCACAAAAGACAAAATATTCAGTTGAGTGAATAATATAGGACGTTTTGATACGTTTGATTTTAATATCTTTTGATATGTTTGACATTAATAACTTAATTTTTTAAAAAATTCGCACATTGCTGCATCGTGTCAGTTTGATTCTGCTAATTTATTGCCAAACGTGCAATTAGATTGCTGGAATGGCAGCAATATTTTCTAAATTTTTAGATTTACTTCAAATTTATCAAAGACAGTTGTGAAACGAATTAATTATTTTTATTTCATAATAAAACATAGCGATTCACACAATAAAGTATGTTTCAAATTAACAATAAGTTTTGAAGAGCTTTAAAACAATATGCTAGTCTCTCAGTTGATTTTTATAACATTCAGAATATCCACATGGGAATAACTTAACAAGAATATTTTAATTATTAATGCATAATAAATGATTTTAAAAACTCTTTTTAAATTTACAACTTTACACGTAGCTTTTGTCCATAGAATTGATTATCTCTTATATCTGAGCATTATTTATCATTAACTGAAAAAGTAACATTTAACTTAGAATTCATTTTTTAATATTTTATTATGAACAAAATGGGCAGGTCTTCATCAAATCATACATAAAATCCCATTTACTAAATATTATTCATTAAATTTTAATCTTGGAAGAATGACAAAAAAAGTGAAAGCCTCTGCCTTGGAAAACATAATAATTACAACTTATTGAAGCAATTGATTTTTTTCATTACAAATATAGAAGCTTATGATTTATTGGAATGATGTTATTATTATACTCTTATTTTTTGAGATAACCCCTGTCTTCATCCTTGATTTTTAACGATTAATTATTCTTGATTTTTCATATTGATAGAAGATTAGATTGATAGAAAATAGACTGATTTCATATCATGATCCATTTTATATTTCATTAAAGTATTCATTCTCGGTTCTTATAAGATACGTAAAAAAACAATTTTATATCTTACTTTTTTTCGAAGACAAGTATTTTTAATTCCTATAAATAATCAATCGATTACAATAAAGCCTAAAAACAATAAAAACAGACAAAAATATTTTTATAGTTTTTAAATAAACGAGAAAGAATAATCATAAACACATTCTTGAATTCCATAATTAAAAATAAATTTGAATGAAAAGTAATTATCAAAAAAAAAAAAACCAACGAAGGGATCATTCAAATTTACAATGCAAAGATCAAATTATTATTTTTGGAATTGTTGTTTTCTCTGATTCCTTAAATTTGAAAACCATACTTTTAACTTACATAACCTGGAATTCATTTCATTCTTTTATGAGCAAAGTTTACCATTTTATTAACAGTGCACAATTTCATCTAACTTACTACTAAACTGGAAGTCAGCTTTAATCACTTAAAAAAACCACAGTCTCTCTTATTTATCCTTTGTTTAGCATTAGATAAATAAAGCTGGATAGTTAGTTACCAAATAATAAACGCTCCCACTTGTTGTCAGGAAAGTGCATTATCATAATTGCTTCCATCGTCGCTGTTTCAACTTGCCTTCATTACGATTCTGTGCTTATGAATTCATTATATTATTCACAGGTCTGATTTCTGAGGTAGACATTTGACATGTCTGAAAGCCAATCACCATAGAATATGCACTTTTTTACATAAAAATAATAAGCTTTAAGCTTGCATGTCAACTAATAATTGTGTTTTGCAAGAAAGATTTTTAAATGCTGATGTTTTGCAAGTGAAAACAATTACAGTAAAAAAAATCAGCAAGATAACCTTCGAAGTGATTAATTTTCTTGCACATAAAACTTTAAAAGAATTTTTTTTCAGTTTCGATTACATAAAAATTAACATTGTTACTAATATTTAGTAGAATATTTGAAAGATTTAAAATATAGCATGCATTCTTAGTGTTTTAAAGCTCTATTCTTTTTTTTAAAAGAATGATGGGTTATTTTAAAAGAAATTGCATCCATAGCTCTAATTTCATTGTTCTTAAACTATTTTCGGGCAATTTGTTTGCTTAAACATATTTAATCGTTAAATCTTTCCTGTATTCTTATGAATAGGATAACTATTAACTGTTCAAAAATTGAATTTATTAATAATTTATTAATTCATTCTTTATTATTTAAAGAGTTCAATAATTACTGATGAATTTTGCAACCATTATTTGCAGATTGATGATTAAATTTCCACTACGTACAAGTATATACTGTTAAGATTTCCTACCTTTTTTGTTTCTCATATGAATTAGTTAGTGATTTTAGCTTATTTTCGTTACTAAATGTTTGATTATTCAAAAATTTAAGAAAAAAGTGTTACAATCATTTTGTAATTAAACACGATGGATTCATTACGAAATTCAAAATACGAAACCCAAAACCTATTTAAGAGGAATTTTCTTCAAAGATTTCTTCTTTTATTCTGTTAATTATAAATCAGAAAAAGTATGTCTTCTCAAATATCTCTTTCAAAAAGTGTAACTCTATTGAGATAAGATCTAACACAAGCAGAATTTTAGTTTAAATAAATAGAACTCATAAATTATAATTTTAATGATAGTCGAAACTAATTTACAGAGTTAATAAGATTTTTTGTTTGTGAAGTTAGGAAAATAAAGACAGACATTATAATGCTTAGAAATGTATATATTCTTGTAAGATTAAACCTGATTATTTTTCCAATTTAAAAAGAGAATCATAAATCTAAACAAAGCGCATTTTTTTTTATTTGAAAGTTTTCTCCTATTTGGTCAAACAAAAGTAAAAGACTCATTAGAAAACTTGTATGATATCTCATCCAGGTTTCAAAACATTTAAAAGTTCAAAATTACCTTGATGACCTACACTTATATTTGAATAAATTGTATACATTGATAATTCGAATAAAATAAAAGGCATAATATAACTTTAATAACAAAAAACAAAAAAAACTTCATTGGAATTATTCATTGAATGTTTGCAAAAATAAGCAAAATAGACGTAATTGTTTTGATTTTATGGCTGTACTTGTAAGTGACTTCATTCCTTACTAGTCTATCTTCCATTGAAGCTAAAATTTTCGAATCACGCACAAATGTTTAGGATGAAATAGTAATACATTAAGCCTCTATTGCTATCTGTGTTGTTTTAAAAGACAAAAAAAAAACTATAAGTGATAGTAAAGTTATTATTCAATGCTCTTTCCGAAAGTAACTCTTTGAAGACTCACGGTTGCGCTCATAAATGCGCTACATGAAACGAATGGAATAATCGTAAAATTCTTGATTTTAAAGTTGCAATATTTCATATATTTTTTACTTTTTGATTTCATTTAAAATCATCAAAATCTTTGAAAATAAGATTTTAAATGAAGAAGCAAGGAACAACACTTATTTCTATCAGTGAAAATAACTATTAATAGAGAAAAAAGCTTAAGAGATTTATATATTTACTATGAAAGAAATAATTTTTAGAATTGCCATGAATTCAGTCGTATTAAAAAAGTAGCTTCATTTCAACCCGAACCGTTGTAAATAAAAAAAGATGGCTTCTGGTGAGGGTTAAATCTCTGTATAGTATATTTTTTAAAAGACGGTACCACTGTGTGTTATATCTATCATTGAATGCATCGCTTACTTTCTCTTTGCAGCTGAAATTACTGAAACTTGGTGAAAAGAAGTGTTAAAAATAAGCAAATAGCGAGCAATGTCCATTTCCATCTGCGCTGCCGTGAAGGGGGAAAAAACAAAACAAAAAAACTGCAGGTGGAAGTAAGATCTTTGTGTAACGCGCTTTCTAAAACGCCGTATTTGAAATTGTTGCGCATCCGCGCAGCTGCAAAGCATCTCATCGATCGGGCCCCATCTTTGCCTCACCTAGAATTTCTCGTCGCAGTTTATGCTCCTTTTTATCCGTATTAAAATGCATAGCTCCTTGCAAAATTTGCGACCATAAATGTGAAACGTGGTAATATAGTTTTCAAGGCTATGCATTTTATTAAAATCTTTGCATTTCAGAATTGGTTTTAGTATTAGGTTCTGGGTTTAATATAAGGGATCTGCTTTTACTCGAATTTTTTATAGCTTTCGCTGATGGCTTTTAAAGTAGATATAATATTTATAAGGACATCAAGCTCTTTCATCCAGTAGGCAAATTATTATTATTTTTTCTTTAATTTTATTTAAAAATTTCGACGTTCAATGAAGGAAAAAATGGAATTTCTTCGTTGTATCGGTTAGAAGTAAAGTTAGTTAGCCTGGAATTATGGAATTTTAATTACATTTCTCCACATATTTAGTTACTAATAACTACATTTTCGTTTTTATTTCCTTAAAAAATTCATTTAAAGCATTAAGAAGGGGGGTGTGAAAAAAACGAAAAGAAAAATATTATTTTATGTATATGGCTCATTACTTTATATACGCAAAAGCTGCCTTATTTCTTTTAAAAAGAAGCGGAAATTATTTTTTTAGTTAAATAATATTTATAGATGGTTAAAGGGAAGAATGATTTATTCTGCAATTGCTCATACTCTTTAACAAATAAGTATGCGACATTTAATATATGCTTCCTGCTTTTTATCAGATAAAATTGCAAAAACTTCATGTCTGATTCTTCAAATTCAATAATCTAAAAGTTTTGACTCTAATTTATTATTTTAAGTAACTTTGCCTATTAACAATACAGAAAGACGCGTCAAATCCTTAACATATGGTGAAAAGATAAATGAACTTTACAGTTGTATTTTTGAAGTATGTTCAAAAAATTCTTGTGAGCAAGAAATAAGAATTGATCTAAAAATTCCTTTAATGTTGGGATTATTTTTTTAACGTTTTTAAAAATGTCACTTGCATGATATATTGGTCTAAAATTTGTCATAACAGTTTTACAGATAGTATCTAAGTTGTTAAGAATTTTTCTAATTTTAATTGTTTTCAAGTTTAACGTTCAAAAATAAATCCTTTAAAAAATCAGGCTGAAAACAATTATCCAAAAATATAGCCAATCATTGAATACATAAATTGATATGGATTATCAATCTTAGACGTCAAAGTTGCATGTAATTTGTCAAGATTTAAAAAGTCCTTCAAGAAATTACACACCAAACATTCATCGCTTCTCCCTGGTAATAAAAATATATGTAATAATGTTTTTATTTCAAATTAAGTTCAATTGAAGTTGTGATTAAAAACTGAAAAAGGATAACTACATATTAAAATCTCTTCTGAAAGAAAAACAATCTCTTTCTAGTTTCACTTCAATTACATATTGCATGTCATTATTTTAGCAATTCTTTCTGAAAGTATAAATCCAATATTCATTACTACATTCTAAACCTGTTGAAATATGAAATAAGCTAGCAAAACTGGAACTATTGTTCTGAATACAAGAACGATGGCTATGTACTTACACTAAGAATTGGATTCTCAGCAAAAAGAGCTTATTGTTTGAAAGGCACATAAAAAGAGAAATCATTCGTCGAATATTGAGTAAAAAGATTAATTTGGTCAAGGCGGTTCTATAGCATGAGTCGAATAATGATCAATGAAAACACACTTCTTCACATGCTATCCCCAGGGCTCGATCAATGATCAATTGCACAGAAATCAAGCTCTGGAACCTCATGCTATATTTCCCCCTAGAAGCAATTGGATCAATTGTTTTTGGAGGTAACAGCTGAATTCAGAGAATGACTTACTGGTAAACTGGAATATTCTACAGTATTACTCAGCTTAGTTAAGAAATATATATTTTCCATACTTTAAAAAAAAAGAAAAATATTTTAATACCCAATTAAAATCTTTAAGATCTTTTTTACACTAAAAATTATTGACCAAAAATGCTTCGGAACCAAGCAATTCAGTTGGAAAAAGATATCAGATGGGTTTTTGTGAAAATAATAGCTTCGACATTCCCAAATTTTTTAATTTATTGTCCTGTTAATTTCAAATTTTGGAAATCATAATAAATAAGCGATTGCAAATTCTGTCTAATGCGATTTCACAAACTGTTACACAATAAGTAATTGTGAAACAGAAAATAATGTGATTAAATATTTATTATAATAAAATATGGATTTTACTGCTATCCATCATTTTTTTTATTTCATAGAATCACCGATTGCAGATTTAATTGCTATTTATTAAGTTCCGACGGTTTCACAATTATTATTTTCAACCATGAATATTTGACCTTTTATAAAAGCAATAAATTTTTTTTGTAATATGTGTGTTTTAAACTTAAAAGACTGTAATTCTATATTTCTGGTAATAGAATAGGCATGATGCAGTTCATTCAACTTTATATTTCACATGATCACAGAGCATTAAATCAAATTTCAAAATAATGAAGAGGTGACTTTTTGAGCTTGTAAGGAAATAAAGGAAATAAGCGAGATCAGGGTATCTCCCCTCAAACACCGGTAATACAAAAAAGTAACTGATGCTGTGGAAACTTTTTGTTATAAAACAATACCGAACCTCGCAAATGCAGTTACTCAGCCCACTGGCAAAGATTCAAGCCTTTTTCCATTGCAAAGAATGCTGAGTTAGGTTTTTTGAAGAAGAAAAAAGTAAAAAAAAAAGACCGCAATTGTTTCTATCTTTAGATCTACTTCCCCGTCTTTAATTGGGGTGCTTGAAATGCCAAATGAAACAAAAAAATATATCTTAGTCCATTCTGTTGAATAGTGTTTACGGACATAGGAACAAAAGATCGGAATCTTCAAGAAACGGATTAGAGAAATCTCATCAAGAAGCAGCAGCTGCGACATGAAAATAAAAATTAAAAACAAAATCTCAAAAGGAAGTAAATAGAATGTCGCTCGGTTTTATTTTAGTCACAGTCTGAAGTAGGGGAAGGGGGGGGGATTCCCTTCAGGTAAACTTTTTTCTTCTTCTTTCGATGTTTTGTGAGGAATAGTCGTCATAATAGTGCTGATGCTCACCTAAGTAATTTATGAACGGTAATTGCGTATCGCTGTAAGTTCAACTTGTTCATATTACAGGAAAGACTTTCACATAAGAGTATTGTATTGGTATGTTTCTGTTGCTGGTGTCATAATTCGTAATAGACTCGAAATGAAAGAAAAAGAATACTTGGAAATTGGCTGTCTAGATCATTAAGTCACATCATCAGTTTGTTAATTTTTTCAAATTATAATTCGAATTTTCCCTCAAAGTTTCAAATTCTATGCCACTGGCTGTATTTTTGATTGTTTATAACTAATTTTCTCTTTCTGGAATAATTCGTAATAGCCTCAAAGTTACAGAAAATAAATAATTCGAAGCTCAAAAAATAACTAGATTATCTATATGATTAGCATTCTTATTATTACCAATAATCACTTTATTAGAATTTTATTTTAAAAGGAATCCTTTTTGGCTTTTCTCGCAAAAACATGAATGCTTTGCTATTAACTGTATTTTCTGGTTATTCAACGGTATGTTTATTTTGTAGCCACCGTTATTAAAGTTTCGAAATGAAAAAAAGGAAAATTTCAAAATACAAAAGCAAAGTAAATTGAATGTCTAGATTATTAGCATCCTCATTATTTTCAATTTATTAAAATTTTCGAATCAGTCATTAAATTTCTTTTGCTGTTGTTTTTTCATTAAGTTTCTATGTCTTTGTTATCAGTTGATATTATATTTCATTATTGTGATATTTTTTGGTGTCTCAGAAATTGAGCACAGTATTGTTGCAAGTTTCTTCATCTATTTTATCAAACAATTTATAATGGTTAGAATAATTTTTTATTTGATATTTTCTCGTTACATTTCTAATATTTTATAAGACATTGTATTTCGTATTAAATTCGTATTTATTTAATTAGCGATCTAATTCTCATATAATTTTTCACATAACTTAAGTTCGACATAATATTCATATAATTGCTCCAATGCATTTCAAACTAAATTTCTAAAGCTGAAAACATTTGATGTATTTAATTTCAAAAGAAATGGAATTGATGTTGAGATTTAGTTTGAATATGATATGGGAAATTATTAGACAATTAGCTTAATCTAAAAACTATTAATTACTTTCCAATTCCAAAGTCAAGGTCTAATAATGTACAAACAGGATTTCATTTGTACGGAATTCAGATAAGATGAAGATAAAATAAGCATTTGTATTTAACCACAAGATATTGTTTTCTTTCTTGTAAACTAATTTAAACTCTTCCTTCTTGAATAGATAGTTTAATGTACAAATCATGACGAATGCAAAAGCCTATCTCAAGAATATAACGTCTCTTAAGATAAATTACGGACTTACCTTAGCATTTTGAAATCGAATTACATTGTTTGTTCCATATGAAGATGTTTTTGAAATAAAAGATTTTCGAAATAAAGAACGTTTTCTTTTTTCCGTCGTGACAGAAGCTTGGGTTGTAGAGTTCGTAACGATTTTACAGAAAAGAATCAGCTTATTAATTGAAATGATTCTAAGTATTTTGGTGGATAAGCATAAATTTGGACTCCAAACAATGGACTGGTGAGCATGTAGTGTTTATAACTCTTAAAAGCAACCAAGCGCAGTGACGAAGCGCCCTATTGTTTGGGGCAACATTTGTTCGTAATCTGCATTCATTTATGCACGTAAATGTTTTCAACATTTCTCAGAAATTAAATTCTACCAAAAAGAAGTCTCAAAAGAATTCTTACTTAAATGGAGTTTTCTAGGTATACTCGAGTATGAAATCGAAGATTATTTTTTGTTGAAGTTTTTCTTTTATAAATGGGTAACATTTTTCTTAAGGCAAAAGCTGAATGAATAATAATTCAAAATAAGAAAAATGCAACGTTGAGAGTTGCCTGATCTTTCTTCATTATCGCAGTCATTTAAATGCTATTATTCAAAATATTATTTGTCATCGTTTTGAAGGTAGAAAGTAGACAAAACATCGCGAGTCAAATTCACAGCATTGAACTGATATGTTGAGTTCAGGGTCACAGATTTGTTAATCGTTAGCAATTTTTTTATTATTATTATAGTGATCCTTTTAATTTGATTAAATGCAACCAAAGTCCAATTGATATTTATATTCCAATAGTAATAGAAAATGGTTCTTTATAAACTGCTTTCAAACAGCCACTGAAGAATAAGAGAATAAAAAAAAGCAGAACTAATATCTGGATTTGTAAAAATTAGGCTAACATATCCAACATTAGATTTTCTTTTCTGCATTATATTCTTATTAAAAAATATGACGTGTTTTTATTCCTCAAAATATACTAAAGCCATTGTTTTTAATATTTAAATTAAAAGTCCAAATAATTTCAAATAAAACAAAAAATATTTTAAAACATTTGAAATGTAAATTATTCAATTATCATATCTGAAAATAATTATCTCAAAATTGACGTAAGAATTACTGAAAAAATGGGATTACTTTTTAAATATTTTAAAATTTGAAATAATTTTAAAAATAATTGTAGTCTTTCGGTAGGATTATTTTTTAAAAAATTTCTCTCACATGACAGATTGCATTGCCAACTTTCTGTATACTTAATCTTCAACAAGAAGAAAAATGAAAAATGAAATTTATTAAAGTAAAGCTTCCGCCTCTCATAGATATATAACTTTTTGGAAATCATTAGCCAACTTTTTATTTAATTTTAGGTAATTAACTTTTTAATCAGACAGATATGGCAATACATAAAATAATTTATATTTTAAACATGAACTTTAAATTCTTCATTTTTAATTATTCATTTCTTCATTTATTTAAATTAATTATTTCATAGATTTAAAATTCTTCATTTTTTCTTCAAAAAATTATGCAAATATAAAAATAAATAAAAAGATTCAAGCTTTCTAATGAGGAATTATTATACGACAAGTATGATTTAGTGTGCAAGTTGCAAAAATAATAATACACATCATCAAAATATATTTTTAAATTTTTTTAAAATTATATATAAAAGAAATCAATTTTGCTTAAAAAAATTCAGAATATAAAGTACGATTGCGTTTACTATCACATTCACAGAAAATGATTGATGAATGAATTTATCAATCGGAACTTTTATCAACTATATTTCCACCTGTCATTTTGCCAACAGCAAGGAACGCGCTTATCAGGCCTCGGTGAAAGAAAATAAAGAGAATTCGCTCTCTCTTTTATCTATCAGAAAATTAAACGTATGTGATACAGATGCACTTTGCAGAAAATACGAGAAGTTGTACCTATTTTATAAATATATTTTTAATTTTTATAGTATTTATGGTGGGATTAATCTTACTTAGAAGATATTCATGAAACAATTTAATGCCTTTAATTTTTATTTGCAATTTGACACAATATTAGTCGATATACTAATTTTTCACTTTCAATTAAGGGACCTGTCATTTTACCAACAGTAACAAACAGTTATTCCCTTCTATGAAAAGGAAAATATAACTTTTTTTAAAATTTCATCAGATATTCGTTTTCAAGCATAACAATATTTAAAAAGAAAAGAATAAATAATTTCAATAATATTAATTATTATTACTAAATCTATACTTTCATCATGCGAATTAAATTGTAATTTACATAATCGTACATAAGAATTATTAGCATTTTATAATTCCTGTCAAAAACACAGAAATAATCTACTTTCTATAAAAAACTTTAATTATACAAATTATAATTTTTCATTCGTTAATAATCGAACTTTCCGCAACAGATTACAAAACCGATATTCTTTGACATCTTGAACCCCTTCTAATCCTGAAGAGAGACGCGCAGCTCTCTGTTTATCTTCTTTCCTATCGATTATTCTCGAGAGAAGATTTAATTGTTCCTTACTTCCTTATCGATTTTCAGTTGCAGTTTCCGAACGAGCGTGAAAAGAAAGAAAGAAAGCGAAGAACAGAAAGTTCTGCTGAAAAATTCCATCCTGAGCATTCAACTGCGAGTATTGAGGGGGAAAAAATAAAAGAAAGCAACGGAATCAATACGGTGAAAAGAGATGATGAGATCCGTACCTGCTATCTATCGCATCCGGGTCACCGAATCGGAGATTATCCAGAGGAAGACGACGGAGCCCAGGACTCCGCTGTGAAACCTTCGCGTTCCGAGATCAGACCGATACTGACGCTGGGATGCTGGTCGCTCCTGCTGCCATCTGCCGGCTGACACCACAGCGCCCTTACCTACTTATTGATTAGCTTGAATGTCGCGCTGTCGGATGCCGCAGCATAGGCCACTGACCAGGACAGGTAGGGCAGAGGGGCCTGAACAGACAACCCCCCATGCAGATGTTAGATTCTCATGGTGGGGGGACATAAAGAAGCTAACATTGTACCTCATGAAATTATTTGGAATGAACAAGAATATTAATTCTGATTGCTTAGATAATATAGGGTAATTTAAAAGAATTGGAAATGGCCATGATTTCATTGTAAGAAATGATAGAAAGAAAAAAAATATCATACGACAAAAAGAAGCTAAATATTTTGCTTGCTTACTTCGTATTTTCCCTAGGTAACTTCCCTTGGTCCCATTGTCAATACAATGTGAGGTATTCAGATGTGCATTTTCAGTTCATTTATGGTTTTGCTCTCAGAGGAGATGCTCAGATAACGTTTTTGTCATGTATCAATGAAATGAAGATCCATAAATAAATTCAGAAGATTTATATTACTACAACTTCCCTTGGTCATACGAGCAGCATACATACGATGACGCATGTCGCTACAATGTGAAGCATTCTGATGTGCATTTTCAGTTCATTTACGGTTTTGCTATCAGAGGAAATGTTTAAATAAAGTTTTTGACATATCTCAATGAAATGAAGATCCATAAAATAAATTCAGAAGATTTATATTATTACATGCGATACAGTGTATGTAATAATATAAATCTGTGAACATGCTTTAGAAATTCTAATATGAAATAGGTTGCCGTTTAGAAGTTTAATGTGTGAGGAAGGGAACGTACAAATCGTTGCTTACAAGATAATCAATTGAATTGGCGCAGTTGTTTCGAATAATTCGGTAACATTAACTTAAGAATTTGAAGCTTAAAAATTTTGCTTAAGAATTTGAAGGCAAATAAAATGCAAAACTAGATCATATTGGGACAGAAAAGTCACGTCAGTCTGACGACTAAATATAATTTCAAAATACTATTTTCTTACGCCCGTTTTAATTTCGAAAAGAAATTTTGAATTTTTTGAATAAAAAGTTTTTTTCTCTTCTATTTACTAAGAAAAGTTTCTACAAAATTAGAAAAATGTTATTAAATATACAATAACATGATAAAAAATATTAAATGTTGACTTTGTAATTGTCATCTTTAATTTTGATTCTTATTTTCTGTATGTTTATTGTTTTTAGAAAAGATTACTATTCAAAATCAAAAGCTGACTTCTTTCTTAATCATTGGAAAAAATATTAAAAGTCCCCAAACCGAAAGCAACGAAATAAAAGCTTTTCAGTTCAAAAACGTTTTAAAGCTATTTTATGATATACTTGCACAAAAACGTTTTAAAACTTCTTTTTAAGTTTACATTTAAACACACATTATTTCAGTACATTATAAACTTGCAAGCAAAAAATGGAAGAAATGTCTTCATTTAATTTTTTCTCCTACTCTTCAATACTATCAAATTTTAAAAATCGCAACTTCTTATAATTTTTCTTCAAAATAGATAATTAGAAAATTTGAATGCATTCATAAGCTACTTTAAATATTTTGATTTATCATGAGAAAGCAGTATCAATAAATACAAAAAATTAGATTTTTATTTGAAAAATCTTTTAATTTTATTTCAACAAGTTATCACAAAAAAAGATATTTCAGCATTTAAAACAAAGCAGTAAAATATTTCTTTTAAATTAACACATATATATTTGTTTTCTTAGATGCGCGACAAAAACAGGGAAACCTTATAATTCTAAAATATTTCTATCCATTTGAAAACAAGTATATTGACTACAATGATGCATCTTTTACTGAGACCGTGACGACTTTTCAAATTAGTTGTGATTCATTTATTTATTTAGAGTTCACAGCACAAGAACTGATTTGGCTGTGCCATGTCAAACACATACCAGAAAAATTCTGAAATGAAAACGTACAAACACGCCGGTGACAAAAATGCTGAAAATTTAAGGCTAAATTTAAAAATTACTTGTGAGAGAGTAAAATTGTGCATTGTACAAAAAAAATCTAATCATATGCTCTAAATATTAAAATCTTTTGGCAGTTAATCCGAAAATTAAAACTAAATATGATCATTGCAGGCGATGTCAACCTTTTTTTTTAAATCATAAACGCAGGACTTAAAGGCATGGACATTCAATAAATGTACTATAAAAGTTACACTGTAAAAGAATAGAAGTTGGTTCCTTCGGAAAATGACGGTAAGTGAATCTGGTTATCTTAAATTAAGTTTTGTTGGAATTGTCTCGTGTCATTGGTTCAAATTTTCTGTCATTTGTTTGCCATTTTAACTGATGTTAAGCCGTTTTTTTAATTACAAACCAGAACAAAAACTAAATTAATTTTCAGAACGGATAATTAGAGATAGAATTGATTTTCAGAATTTTTGTAAACAGAATGATTAATACACTTTCGAACAGAAATAATAATAATAAATTAAATGACATATTCATCAATTTAGTTGAGCATTTGAAAGTAAATAGATCCAATTCCATAAAGCATTGCAATAAAAAAAAATGCTTAGCCTTTCAAGTACCTAAAAAAATCAAAGCTTCAGCAGTAACCTTTAAAACAGCTGCATAGCATAAAAAAAACATCCAATAGTTATTTCGATCATTATTTGACTGAATACTTATCAATGTTCCAACATGAGCACAAAAATAGAAACTTCCTTAACTGGTTTTTAATGTATAGATAGCTCCAGAAAGCTTGAAATTTTTACCTGTTTTGAAGCACTTTTCTAGAGTATTATTCTTGCCCAAGATCCTTTTGCATAATACTTTTTAGGAGTCTTCGGAATCATTGATACCTAGCATCTGACAACTTTCGGTGCCTTTCAAATTCAAATCTGATAGGCGAACGTCTAAAATCAGCTTATATCTTTTCTGATCCTGATGGAAATGGAATTGTCTAGTAAGGTTCAGTCTCTTCCCATATTCCAAAATTTTTTTTCTCAGAAATATCTTTCGAATTTATCATAACGGATTTTTTATCCTGAAACATCTGCGCGGATATTATCGCAGATGTTTCAGGCGGATATTATTATTTTTAGAATATATTAAAGGAAACACAGAAATGTCTTATCCATCATCACTGGTTATTGAACTATGACTTTAAAAACTGTTTGGCTAATTGTAAATATGAAATATTAATAATAATGCATCCATAAATTTAATAAAAATACACTCATAAAACTAACAAGAAAACTTAATTTGTATTGTTTTTTTTAATATTGCTATTTCACTGTTGTTAACTCTGTATTTCTTATATAATTCGAAACATATTTTTGCTATATGTAAAGCACTACATACATCGTTTTCTGTTGAGTTAGGTGTTTTTCATCATCTCTGGTAATCACGAATAGCCTTACTGTTTCATGAATCTGTCATGTCAGCTATTTTTCATGTAGATGATTAAATACTCTGAGTGCCGGTTGTTGTTAACTAGGTCATCTTTCGAAAGCCGATAAGAAATTCGACAACATAGACATAATCGAAACTTCAAATCTTTAACGATTCCATAGCAAGGGACTTAAAAATTAGTGACTAGGAGTTTTTATTAACTAACTTTCTGAATCAGTAAATCTTTGATTTAATGTATAAATTGGAATGAAAAGATTTTCGTAAAGCTGAATCTATTATATCATGAATTATACGTTGAACAATATTTAATCTTGGATATTATTGTTGAAATTTTACTGTATAATATAAATGTCAATACAATATTGTTTATAACTGTATAATATAAAGATAAAATAGATGCCACAAATTCCAGTTTTTTCCTGTTGAATGTTATTATTCGATAACCAAAGATCCTAAAAGCATTTCTTACTTCAGTCAAATTCTATCCTTTAATACCATACTATCCATCCTTTAATTGAAAATCCTTAAAAATGAGAGTTTGATGTATTTAATTAAATACTTGTAGAAGGTTTGAATAGTTAAAATTGTATATGCAATTAAACTTTTACTCCAATCATTTGCTTCTAATTTCAAACGTAATCAATTAACAAAATTAAGCAGTTTGTAAATTATTTAATAACTTACTTGTTCAATTCAAGCAAGGTTTTCGCAAAAGAACTGATGCAATTTCTTTCAGTATTATTTTAATTTATACCAAATTCAAATAAATTAAAAGCTATAAAAATACCTGTTATTCTGCCTCTCGTAATAATATTGAGAGTTTCTACACTTTTCAGGTTACCTCATGACTAAGTCGTTTCTTTTTTCTTACCAATTTTTCTTTTATAAGCTTCCAATGTTATTTTTCGAATTTGATATAGATCATTTGTATCATATGCAAATAAGAAGGATAAGCCTGGCTCATATGAATTGAGAATATCGGAGTATTTGCAGTAATGCCAAATGATAACCATGAATCAATATTTCTGTCTTTCAACAAGTCTTTCTTATTTCTATTATGTTTCTTTTTTATATATTTTTCTTCATTTTTCTGTCTATTTTATTTATTATGAATTATTTTTCTTTTTCTTTTTTAATATTCGAAAAAACAACGAGATAATTTTTTATTCATATAGATCCCCCATCATTATTTGTAATTTTTTTTCAATAACATTGTTTATAAATATGTCTTTGAATCTAACCGATTTAAGTAAAAAAATTAAAAAAAGTTTTTTAAGTAAATGCTTCATTCTTTTATATAATTTTAATATAAAAAAGATTTAAAACAGGAAATAAGTTATATTTTGAGGAAATTTGAGACCAAGATTTAAGTTGAAATTTAATTTTGAATATGTAATTTTTTATTTGAAGATATTAATTTTATTAATAATTCTATATCGATATAAGCTAAAATATAAAAATTAATTTCGTTTTTAATTTCAAATTGTATCCAAACGAATTAATTTCTCTATTCATTAACAATTTATAATATCCTCCCGACGCATTTTCAAATGATTAATCACAGATACGAAGTCTCAAATTTAAGAGCTTTTACAAGACAATAAAAATGATTATGTTGTTACAATTTTATTGCTAAAAGTCTCGGGTTAATTAATTAATAATTAGGGAGTTTTTAATTCAACTACGAAATTGTAAGGATTCAGTATTGCGTAGAAAATATTCTCCACTTAGTTTAAGAAGATTAAAAATGTCTCTAGTTTAATAAGTCGTCTGATGTTCTTTGATTGCATAATTACATCTTATTATAAAATAATTAATTCCATTAATGTTATAATAAAATATTTCACTTTAAAATAATACTTTGAGTGAACACATACATATGTATATGATGAAAGTTCAGAATTATTTTAATGTTTTATCTGTAACTTATTACTTAAGGTAATAATTCCCAATATTTAAATATATGAAACATGCACTCTGCATTTTCTCATGGTGTAAAAATATTCACTTTTATTTCGAGAAACTTAATTCATTTGACTTTAAAATTTAATGGGATTTAGTGATAATAATACATGAGGTATTTTTTACCTATTTATGCATAATTTTTTTATTAATTTAAATAAGCAATTATTGTTTCTTTCCAATTACTTGGAATATCTTGACAACTCAGTTGCGATTATTAAATTCAAAGTTAAATTTAAGTAAATTTTGAGTTGTAGAATAATTTGGTAAATTCTACAAACTGGATGTATATAAATAACTACGATCTCCTTGTCTAAGTTCAAATTTTGAAAACATACAGGAAAATGATGCTTAGAATTAAATTGTTAATTTCTCTTGTATAAACTCTCTGCTTAGAATTAAATTGTTAGTTTTTCTTGCATCAACTCTATGCTTAGAATTAAATTGTTAGTTTTTCTTGCAGAATAGCGCAATAGGAATCAGAGACTGTCCATATGCTTTGAAGACTCTTTTCATAAACAGTCGCATTTGATATGAGAGGGTGACTTGGATTGACTTTATCTCATTGCATATTATGAAATACCACCTTTTTGTGTGCTAATAGTTTCAACAATCCAATTACTAATTCCAAATTCAAATGAATTTGTGAATTCTGAAATTTTTTCCAGGGTTCCTTTTTTTATTTAATTGCAAAGAAAAAAATGAACAAATTGTTTTAATATAACTTTTTAAAAAATTTTGCTAACATTTCTTTCAAGAGAATACATTTATCAAATTGAAGCTAATCTATTTCCATCTTTTGTGTAGTTGCTTGATTTTCAAATAGATACATGAAAATTCATAATCATCAGTAGAAGTAAAAATTATTTCTTTGATTATTTTATTTTCCTTTTTTTGTATTTCTAATTACGATTTAACTATTGTAAATAAAACTAAAGTTAAAGGTACAAATTTTATGGAAGAAATGCTTTAGATTTCAGATAAACTTGAGATTAGGCTTGAAACAGAGCGATGCAGAGCAAATTTTAGGCAACGAAACATATACAGTTGAAATGAAACAATGAAAATATCACAAGTATGGGTATGGCAAATATAAACTGAATTTTTATAACTAATTAACACCTAATGAAAATATATTTAAATTATTTCTTCTATAACAAGGCACTCTGACATTTATACAGCATATTTCAAAAATTGAAACAGCTCTCCTACATCAAAGAATTCTGATAATACAATCGTATATGACAAGAACAAATGTTGGAGAGGTCTCCTACATAAAAATATTCAATTACAACATAACATTCTGTGAATATATCTCTTTTATAGTGGAATACAAAAATTACTATATATTCTCAAATAGCACCGGTTTCACACAACACTTTTAATAAATATACTCATTCCTCATGCAGGCAGAATTCTATCAATGCACTGTTTAAACCAAACTGAATAATATAGCTTATATTACATAAAAAGAATTAACTTCGTAAAATGCGAATTGAATGTAAAGTAGTACTTAAATTCAAACTTTATATTTTTCATTGATCATTTAACAATTATAAAAGGAATCTCACTTTCATTGTCTCATTTTATCAAATCTTTATATATATATTTTTTTCTCAAAACGCTAAAAGAAAATTAATTTAATTTTGTACATAAATTCTATAAAAATCGGTATTAAATTATAAACGAAATAATTAATTAACTAAGAAGAGCTTAAAAAAATATCTGAAACAAATTTAATGAATACAAATTTAAGAAGTAATTTACTATACATAAAATAATTTCATTCAAATATAAAAGATGAAAAATTCAAAAATTTTCAATAAAAAGTCTGGATATTTTCATTAATTAATGTAACTCACACATTGAATCCAAAACGTTGAGATACGGATGTTAAAATAATTTTCCTTGAAAATAGATTGCAGAATTAAATCGATGGAAGAATTTGGGAATCTTCTGATGTGTTTGAATTCAGCAGAAACTAATAAAAATCTCTGAAAATCTGGATAAAATGTTTCATGGCTCCTTTCCATAGCCATAAAATTTTTATTTTCGTCTTTTTCATCTGAGCTGGAATCATGAACTCTTCAAATACCTCATTCGAACTCATTTTCAGTATCTGAAACATTCGGATTACCTAACCAACTCAAGGAATAACAGTAAAAAGCCTTTAAGCCATCGTTAAATCGCAATGACAGTGTCATTTGCAGCCTACCATAACATATCAAGCCCTACATAAATCGCCTTCATGGTGCATTTCCGTTTTAGCGAAGCGGCATTTTTGTTTATGTTACGCAACGGCTTAAAAGCCCGTGACTATCTGTAAAATGTTGACAACATCCTATCATTTAAATCGTACGTATCTTTCTATATGTTTATCGTAAAAGCTAAGATAAAAACTTATTTTATTTTTAAAATATGAGCGATGAGGTGTCGAAATTTCAAATGGATATTGCTGGCCAAATATTTTATGCCACATATTTTATAAAGAAGAATTGTTTACGCGAGTTTATTTAAAATATCTGCTTATCAACTGAGTTAATGTAAAGCTTCTGTTGAATATTAATTGCAGTAAAAAATAATAGATTAGAAGACTTACGTTTTAAAAGAGTTATTTAACTTTCAAAGTTTTAACTGTTGATTAAATGTACACTCACTTTTAATAGACATCTGCTTTTAAGATGAATTCGTAAATAACTCTCACTTTTAATGGACACTTTTTTTCTTTAAAACTTTTAATAGATCACTTTTAATAGACACTTTTTTTCTTTTTTAGACACTTTTTTTCTTTTATTTTTTTAATAGACCCTTTTTTTCTCACTTTTAATAGACATGACTTTTAAAGACGAATTCGTAAATAATCAAATTAAATAATCAGCAATCAAATGAGTAATTTTTAAAAATTCATAAATTTCCTTTAAATTATTAATGAATGATGATTTTAATAACATGCTTCTGATTTTATTATGGTGTGTATGCAAATCTAAGAATTTAAAATTATTCCATTGTCATAAAAATGGTAATGATTTTTAATAAAGAATAAATTTCAGTTTGATATAACTAATAAATTAATTATCAAGAGAATTATAAATGTTTAAAAATGTTATTTGATCGTTATCAAAATAAGAGTTCATAGAAACTCAAAACATATAAAATATTAAAAGCAGATTATTAAATCATTACAAAGCTGTGAAGAATTTACGTTGTATAAAATATCAAATCAAAGAAAACTCTATACAAATATATATTCACAATGATCGTATACGATTGTTGAGCATTTGAAAAGAAATATTTTTTTAACTTATTAAACAGATATTATTCTGGTAAATACTAATAGTTTGAATAAATATTTTTTCAGTTTCAATATTTAATTTTCAGTTTCAATATTAATAAATATTTTTTCAGTTTCAATATTTTTTCAGTTTCACATACAAAAACTTCTCAAAATAATGAGTATAAATGTCAATATAATGAAAAAAAGCAAGATTTTATGCACTTTAAAAATGAATACAAAATTTTATAAAAAGAAATATATATCTTTAAATGCATATTTAAAGTACATTAGAAATTACAATTAACATAAAGATGTATTTTCCGATAATCATGCAAATGCATTTCCGGTTCATCATACTGAATACTGGAATCAACTGAGAATTTTGTAAAAAAAAAAGAGGGTGTAGCTTTACAGCACAGATTTAGGCAACATGCAGTTAAAAATTAGATCTTGATAGCAATTACGTTTGTCATGTGATGTTAATATTCCCTGAATTATTTTTATCAACACCCCCCGCCCTTAAGTCCTTTCGACAGTCAGATTATTAATTTTGGTAATATTATTTAAGATTTTATCGACTAAATTACAACAATAGTTAGTATTTTATTTCTAAAAATATTGTAAATTTGAACGAAATATGTAAGAAAAGAAAAAAATGCAAGGGTATATATATAAAAAAGATGCAATTGGTATAAACGCCCTTTTCATTTTCTTTATTTAGAAATCCCTATCTTTTTTTTCCTTTTAAAAAGTTCGAATAATTGCAGTTAGAATAAGTCATTTCATCGTGCAAGAGATTCATTAGCGAAGTCTGATCTTTCAAATTTAAAAGGGGACAATTCATCCAGAAAAATAAGAGGGACGTCTTTTTAAACGACTTCCGCACACGCTTCAATTAAGACTTGCTGCCGCTGTTACGAATCATAAGTTGAAAGAGAAGCAACAAAAGATGGAAAGATTTTTGAAGTACGCAGCATTAAGTTTTCTTGAAGTAAGACATAAAATCTGATTGCTACCTCAAAAACTTAATTTTCTGTTTTTATATGAAACATTTATCATTTAAAAAAAGAACAAAGAGGAAAGCAACCATTTTAAGTCACTCTGATGAATAAGATATTTAAAAGACGATTAGAAACAAAAGATGGGATTATTATAAGTTATTATGAATATATGCAATGATAATTTTCCCCTATGGAGTAAATGATGATTCAAAATAAATTGAACTTATCAATTTAATTTGCTATTTAACTGAAATTTTAATAACAGCTATTATATAAAAAAATCCATCTAGAACAAGTAGATTAACTAAAATTTAAAGTCCAAAATTTCTTAATGAATTTTATTTTAAGATAGAAAGAGACAACGTTTTCAGTAGTATGTAAAGTATAACTTTTCTGGTCTTTATTTTCAAGTGTACATGCCATTTTCAGTTATTTGTAAGTTGAAGATATTTACTGATTTGCTTAGCTAAAAAGCAATATATTAATTAAATACGATGTACTATTATAATTCATGAATCAATTTATTTTAATGATTGCAGATTCAGAGCTATTATATCAGCTATAGAAAATGAAGCTATGCTAATACAGGAACATGCAGACGCATACGTGACAAATGAAGGGCTCAGGGATTTCTATGACAGTGAAATAATAAAGAGAATGAGATACCATAGTATAG
This sequence comes from Argiope argentata, assembly GCA_026289955.1. Classification (NCBI taxonomy): domain Eukaryota; kingdom Metazoa; phylum Arthropoda; class Arachnida; order Araneae; family Araneidae; genus Argiope; species Argiope argentata. Next base: position 787,098 of record JAOUZG010026676.1, on the reverse strand, counting down.
AGAATATATTTCGGAAGGTGCTTCTGGCAAAATCTTCTTCAGGAACATCCGATAGGTTTACCATATCGAGGCATTTGAGCAATATGTGTGAACCTATAGAATAATATCTCCTTTCACCAATCCAAGCATTGATACTAAAGTATTTTGCAACAATGTTGCCTCCTTATCTGTGGTTCAACTCTTCTTTTCGAGCAAGTTTTAAGAACAATCAAAAAATGACTTGAAAAATCTCAGATTTAAAATCACTTTGCACTATGTCTTCTTGCTTCTTTTTTACCATCCTCCTCCTATCAATCTTGTGTTGCATTTTCTGGATGTTTTATTGTAGTTTGGTTCTAAATTCCTGATTTTTTCATGTTATAGAGCAATTGTTCTAAATTACCTTTTATGCATTTTTTCCTTGGATCATTTATTTAGCTAAAGGTGAAATTTTTTAATAATCATGTATCTGAAAGAATGGAAGCCAAAAAAGTAAGAAAACAACAGAAGATTAAACAATATGCTTTCCAGATCATTGATATAAACGCTTGATTATAGGCAAAAATCAATTTTCTATATTTTTCTCTTAAGCAGAATTTATTTTACTAATTATCCTACTTAAATAAAGAAGAAACTCCGAAAATTCGTGATTAGAAATTTCATTAAGATTTCTTCAGATCAATTTGCGTCTATTTGCAAAATACTAACATAACAGTAGATTCTAAAAATATCCATCCCAATTTAACACCATTCTGAAAAAGGTTGGGCCCAATTAGAATATGAGCATAGCATGCAAATGAAAACAACTCTCAGAGTATTTGCTTTTTATCGCACCGAAATATTGATTATAAAATGGGTGGAACTAATAGCAACGGAATTTATAACAATTATTTTTAGAACTAATTACTGATTCCGTGATCCTAATGCTAAGTAGTCACAAAATGACTCAATACAAATCATTCCAGCTATTCTGAGTTTGGTATTAAAATAGCGCATCGCAAAAAATGTTACAGCATTACAGAGCTATATACATTTAAACATATTTTAAAGAAATTTCTTTTCTAGATAAATTTCAAATATCCTCTGTATTTAGAACATATATCTATTTGCTGATATCATCGAAAAGTAATTTCTAATGGAAGATATTTTCTTATTAACGGGGTGATTGTAATGTATTTGGAATCTTAGCCTTGAGACCTATTTTATTATTAGACAGTTTTCTTCAAATGTGTCTTGGGATATTTTTAGGATCGAAATTCTTGCAAAATATAAGAAAAACTTATGATGAATACTTTTTGCATGATTTTTTTACTCTACGTTTGAGGTAACAGCAGAATTTTACCTTTTTTTTTCTTCTCTAAAATGAATTTTATTTGCTGCAGATGACAATTTATTGCCGAAATTTTTAAATGATAATAAATTGAGGGGAAAAGCATTTTATAAAATTTCTTTTCTTTTTGAAATCCACTTCTTTCCGTAATGTTAACCTAACTAATGTGCTTTTAATCATTAAGATGTATAATGAAAACTAATTTTTAAATTTTTATGCATAAATATCAAAATATTATAAATGATATACATGATTTGAATATTTTTGTTTATTATATTGAATTGGAATAATTTATTAGATTGCTATAAATCATTACTTTAAACATTTTAATGTTTTCAGTGTTGTAGAAAAATACTATATGTAGTGGCAATGAATAACTTTAAAAATTGCTTTTATTCAACTAAATAAGTTGAAGTTCACATTTTATTTTATATCTTACATTTTACAGAAAGTACTGGATGTAGCGATTATTGGCGGCCTGGAGCTTTTTCATTAATGACAAAACTCATAATTGACAAAAAGATTTTTCAATAAATAGATTGAAATTCACTATGATGAAATTCATATTTGAGTTTATTTCAATGATTTAGCAGTTTTATAAATTTTAGAAATCCCTGAACCTTTATTATATTTTGAAATTTATCTAATTAAAAAATAATATAATTTTTTAAACCGCGTATTTTTGGTGAACTGGCAGTTAAATATAGTTTGCAAATTATGTAAAAAAATAAGTATGGGAGAATGAATTATCGTATGAGAACATCTGCATAAAGATAAATATCATCCAACTTATTTACAAAGATTTTAATAAAGTGATTGCAGCTGTCAGTCTTTCAGTCAAAACATTTTCTGTTTAAAATTATTCTTTGATTCGTATAAATATATCTGCTAAAGAACAGCTGCCAGTTTCTGGTAAAGCGTTCTTTGTTGTGGATAATCTTACATCAAACAAGCTAAATCCCCACGTCGAAAACAAAATGTTGACCATTTGGCTATTTCCTAGAAAACAGGACATATAGAGAGAAAAGTAACATCTTTGTCATGCTCAAAAATTAATCCCGACTGTTCTCTAAATACTAGCTGAGAAAAGGCAGGTGATAATGCGCTGGAAAACCATGGCGGCGTTAATACTTTAAGTACTATCTCAGACAGATTAGCAACGAAATACACAGAATCCCTTTTAAAAGCAATTCCCAGTACTAAAGCTTAGTTCAGGCGCTCTAAAATTTTAGTTCAAAGGAGTTGGTTCTTGAAATCCTAGATAAACAACATTTTCTACAATCGGAATCAAAATATCTTCAGAAAGAAATTATTCTTAAAATTCCAGTGATTTTTGTGAAAATCTGAAATCTTATTTCGTGTCTAAATTCTTTGTAATGAAAAAAAAAAGAGAATTGTTTATTTTCTTTCCTCAGAAATTTCTGTTTAGATATTTTAAAAATTGTTTTCTGAGTTGTTACTTTTTCTAATAAGAATCCATTTTATTTATAAGAATTATTATTTTATTGAAAAAAGTAAATATTAAAGTTATTGCTACAAACTATCTTTTTGGATTTTTCCAAAAATATTGCAAAAATATCTTTGTTAAAGTAACATTCTTACAAAGAAAATATTTAAGGATTTTTTTATTAATTAATATCTTTTATTGGAAAAGTTTCTATCTTGTTTTTAAGTGCATTGCATATTAATAATTTAGAAAATATTACGAAAATTTAAGGTTTAAAAAAATGAACCGAATAATTAATGTGAATTTTGAACAAAGATTTTTTAATCATGCAAAACTGTGAAATTTATATACAACTTTAACACGACTTCCAAGCTAAAAGATTCCAACATTCTTCATTAGCATATGAAAATTCACTTATTATTTACTTTATGTTTTTTAGTGCTCATTGCAGTTGCATATAAATTCTCTTAATATACTGTTATATGCACTATAATATTATATACCACTCACAACAGTGTAATATATTACTCACAATTGAGTAAATTATAATACCTACTATAAGTTAGAATTCGTTTTAGTTCATTATAGCATTACTCACTATATTTTAATATATAGTACTCTTTGACAATAATGCAGACTCCATAAAAACGTGTCATAAAACTTTTAAGTCCATTTCGATAACCTATTTCCATTGTTTCACCAGAAAAAAAATTTGTGTACATATTTTTTGTTATTTATCCAGAATATATTTTATTTCGTATTATAAGATATTTTTTTACAATTCTGTTCCCCAAAAAATTAATAATAAACATGCTTTTAATAATTATATAAAATTAAATATTGATTTACCTAGAATTTTTCATAAAGGAGATATAGATAAATAATTGCATGACTCACAAAAAAAATTGATTGATCTTAAAATTTTAAATTAAACTGAGGTGCATTGTATTAACACATTAAATCTTAAAAAATTATTTCATTACTTTATAGTTCCTTTTTATTGATTGCATAAAGATATTTTTTATTTAAATTTTTAAAAAATTTTAAATTTAGCTGCTTCCTTATTTGAAAGCTACAAGAATTACTGGATATTTAGTTAATTAAAAATTCGATCTTTTCCTTGAAAAAAAATAAGGGAATAAAAATTTGAATTTAATAATAATCAACTTGCATATTTATATAATTGCATACAAGAAAATATATTCAAGTTCAAAAACGTAAAACATTTTCAAGTAAAAGTTATTCTTAATTTTGTGAGGCTTCAACTCGTTTAATGTGGAAACTCGGATAACTTCCAATTTAATCAGAAAAATGCACATTATTTTTACGAAGAAATCACATGCTTAAAAATTCCAGAATACATCTTTTACCAATTTATTTTTCATGTATTAATCTCTCTGAGTCACGCGACATCTGTAATAGTTCCAAACATTGCAATAGCATCGAAAACGAGATTAACCTTTGGCATTATGTGCTTCATTGGGGTTTGTTCCCTTTTCTTATCGGATGCATAACCACATACTAAAATATTTATTTGTTCTCTTTTTGCCAAAAGATGAGAATGGCGAATCTCCATAAATCTCAAGAAAAAGATGTCTGAGAGAATTGGAAAGCTGCCAAGTGCTCAGATATCGATAAAATAAATCTGATCTTGGCATCACAGCATTTAATCCAAACTTCGCATCATTGAGGTAAGGAATGTATTTTTAAAAGAGCGTTTCGTTCATTTTGATAAAATGATCTATCAATTCTTTGAATTTTATTCATATCTTTCAAACGCAGCTCTCAAATAATTTTCATCTCTCAAATGAAAAGTATAAATGATCGACTTCATGACAGATAGGGATGCTTCAGAGAATGGGATTTTTTGGGGGACTTTTTTTTCAAAAGAAGGATTCTGCTGAGATAAGATCAGTCTAAAAGCAGTTTTTCATCCATTGTAAAGATATATTGTGGAAATGTGCGATAATTATTAAAGACCTTTGAAAAAAAATCCATTTATCAATGCTTTCATAGTCAATGACTACACACGCAACTTAAAATGTATTCCCATAATAATAATTTTGCTTTTTCCAATCAATAAATAAAAAGTTTTGAAACATTTATTAAATTTTTGAAGCGTTCTTTTTTCTAAGTTAAAATTTGTTTTAATATTTTTAAATTTTCATAGCAAAATTAATAAATAATCTACTTTAAAATAAAGTATCAATAAAAATTTCTTTGTATTAATTGGAAATGTCGTTGACAATTGAATAGCCTGTTGGGTATCGTGAATTTAGTTATGAATAAATTTATACTTATAGGCTTAAATATTTTCAAAAAACTTTAAACATTTTAAAATCATTATGATTTTTTTCTGTTTCCAAATTTTATATCTGATGTCACTTTTTATTCATTTACATTTTTATACATACATGGTGGTTTAGTAGTACATAATACTTCTCAGTCATCATAAAATGGCTGAGAAAAATTGAGTAAATGAATACATTTAAATTATAATAAATATTTTATTCACTAGTTTAAAAAACACAAACTATATGATTATATTTTTAAGTTCAAATACGTTCATAATGACACAAATATAAAAAAATTCTTTACATTTGAAAAATATTAATCAGAAATTTTAAAAATTTCTAAAAAATGATAAGGAATTGGACAAAACTTTACTTGCGGAAAAATTACTGAACAAATTTGTCTTTCATAGTTCGTCACAAAACTCAAAATAATTTTTATCTAATTAAGAAAATATATCTGTGTCATTTCAATTTCAATCTCATATAATCTCATTGATTAACAAATATCACAAGCAGAACAATTTAGAGTCATTCTTTATTTGCTAATTCATCTTCAAAAAAGCATTGCTTGTTTGCCACATTCGGACAGTCGATTAGTTGAAAGTGTTAAACGAAGTAAGAATTAAATTTGGCTATATTGCGCCAAATACGAAGCGAATATTTAAAACAGTCACCGGTGAATAAACTATGGAGATTTACTAAAGTCTAGATTAAAAATTTCCACCCAGATCATTTAAATCCTTAAATAAATAAGAAATTTTGCATTATTTTAAAAAATGATCTAATGCAGGGAAAAGGAATCAGTTTTTACAATATTCAAGATCAAGCAAAATTGCCGAGAAAGAAATATTGAGAAATTTACGAAAACCACGAAAGCGAGTTGCATGCAAGATTGTCCTTGAAGTTAAAGAATGTCTTACAAAAGAGCTTTAACTTTAAAAGCCATTTGAATAAATACGTGGGAGAAAATTATCAGAAATTAATGATTTTTGTTAGAGAATAATTACGTTAACCTATTCTTTTCTCAGAAACACATATCTGAAGTGAAAATTGAAGAAATGTATTAATTTTTACAAAAAACTTCATATCAAAATATTCAATTAATCACGAAACTAATTTCATTTTTCTACTATCCAATTCGATGAAACCATATGTTTTACGAATGCTTTGCAGTATTGATTCAACTAAGCCTCTTCACAATCATATTGTTATTCTATACAAGTTTTATGATATAATTGTAGCGTTTGTGGATGATTTAATTTTAGTTTATAATTTTAATCTACAATAGTTTAATGCGCTTTCTGCATACGAGTAATGCAGTTAAAAAGTCTATTTATGTGATTCTGTACTGTAGACTCCGTTATTTGATTCAATAATTCAGTTATTTGATTCAATTAAATACACCAAATTGCAAAATTTCAATAAAATATATATGGAAGAGAGCGTTTTTGGTGATATTAGTAATGCTATATAAATGTTTAATATATAAATTATGAAATAAAATTTCACCTGCTTCTTTATTATGAAAGAGCTGCTGAAAATTTTGTAATTTCTTTTATAAAGAAAGTAGATTTTTACCTAAATATCTATTTGAAAAGCAGCTAATTAAACGGAGGTTATTCACTTAACTAACAGGCACATGACAAACGTATTTGAGCATAGTGTCTATCAACCTATTGCATGTAGTATTACGATGTGCTGTAACGCCATCTCCTCTTTCATTGACATATGCTGTAATGCTATCTCTTCTTTCCTCGGCATGTCATCTCTGCATGTCATCTGCTATCTCCTCTTTCCTTGGCACGTGCTGTGATGACATCTCCTCTTTCCTTATTTTACTTTCCTTATATATTCTTTATCTGATATTCTTTATTAGTGAGAAAGTGCAAGTAAACATGAAATTGAAGGATAATCTTAAAAGTGGTTATCTTCTATTAAAAAACTACAAGGCTTCTCATTTTAATGAAAGTACTACAACAAATTCTGCGATGACATCTCCTCTTTCCTTATTTGATATTCATTATATATTCTTTATCTCATATTCTTTATTAGTGAGAAAATGCAAGTAAACATGGAATTGAAAGATAATCTTTCAAGTGATTATCTTCTATTAACAAACTACAAGACCTCATTTTAATTAAAGTACTAAAACAAATGTTTTGGTAAAAGAGAAAAAATAATTATGAAAAAAATTTATTACTAAATTGACAAATCGAAAATAAAGATCTCACAATCTCTTTAGAAAATCTCAAATGATAAAATCCCTTACTGAATTTAAACACTGAAATCTAATCATAAAATTTTTTACCAGTGAAATAAAACCAAAGTTTTATTAATTGATAAATGAAAACACTGAGCGATGCTTTATCAGTATAAACTGTAATATTTTATGGTAAAAGGCAATGCAATCATCAATTCGAAATATATATATACTAATGCTAAATTAGTTGAAAAAATGTATGACTTTCAAGTTTTTCTTCAAAGTAGTTTTTATTTAACATAAATTACATATTTTATTTCTCATATTTCCAAATTCAAATGAACATCTCACATTATAATAAAGATTTTAATTAAAAATAAACACTTAAAAATGAAATTCACACAAAGGTATCATATAAATGGTCTCAAGTCTCTTAGTTATTGCATTCTAAAATAACAGCAAATTGAAAGAGGTAAGTTTTAAAAAAGGACAATTTATTTATTATAGAAATTTCAAAATGCATTTTGTTTTATAGTTTTCGTTATATACAAGCTTTGTAAGAGAAACTGGTTGAAAACTGGTTCAGTATTTTTTTTTATAAATGACATTCAGCGATGCATATGGTTATGTAAAATCTCAGGAGTTATACAATACCATAGTTAAATAGTACCAAAATATCTTCAGATGCCATTACATGAATTAATACAATGCGATTTTAGAATGCTTTATGCTAGATGCTTTCATAAAAATATGCTTTTCCTTTTCAATGTATAGTTTACATTTTGTACATCGTTGATACGCGCGAACTATAAGAGCATCTAAAAGAATTTAGAAGGGAATGGAAACGACATTGGAAAAATTGTTAAACAAATCCAAAAATAATTTTTCAAATTTACTCTTAACCAAATTAAATATATTTCGTTTGACAATGAATTATTGTGCTTTCCTATATTTGGATTTTGGTTAGAAAAATTTTAGCTAATGAATTGTGCAGACAATAAAAATACAGTAAGGTTCAAATTCATATTAGTCTATCAGACAATTACATCAATTAATGATATTATACATCAACAGAACGTTTATTAGTTAATTATTTCACACTCACGTTATTTAACAATAAATTTAAAAGTGCAATTAATAGTAAAAAAAGTAATGACAATGAAAAAAAACACAATAAAATGGAAAAAGGAATAAGGCACACCAATCTATCATGCAAGATAGCACATGCAGGATAATATTTTTATAAATAGGGATGTAGTATTACTTTTATTCAAAGGAATCTATTTCCCCATTTTAATTTCGGAAAATAGTTATTAATATGATTGAAATTAATTATTGATATGACAAACTGTTTTCACGTTTTTTTAAACATCTATCAAAATTTTCTCTAAAATAGGAACACTCAAAATATTTACTTTAAAATTATAACGACAAAATGAAAATTTTCAGTTATTGCATCACATTGAACAACTTTTATAGTTTGGTTTAAATTAGTTTAAATTTTAACTAGTATTTCACACTTGAAATTTAAATAGAGACTTCATTTTCTCATTCTTCTATTTAGATTAATTTCCTTTTTTAGTGAAGATTATTGAGGTTCTAGTGTTATTGATTTAAATTTATGATCAAGGAAAAAAGGGTTTTACATGATGGCCAGACTTGAATAGTTTCGTCCGCTAAAGTACTTTTTAGCATCTTTCAAAACTGGTGAATTGTTAAAGTTTTATTTCTGTTAAAAGGAATATCGTCTGAAAATATGGTAATTCTGTTGCTTTTTATCTGATTGAAAAAACTGAAAGTAATTGAAGTAAAATTATTGCTTTGTTGGAAAACTCAAATTACGAAAAAATTTTATATCTACGTCATCATATTATGGCTACTGTTATTTCTAAATTTTAAAGTGAATAACTTTTTAGTGACTTTTAAAAATATTTTTTTTCATTTGAATTTAAAAAAGTCGATTGTTAAACTCTTTAAAATAAATTATTAACGTAAATCGATTGAAGAACTGATGTAATCTTAATGCGTGCTAGAAGTTATAATAGCTACCTACTGTAAGAGCCTGATGTTTCTGTAGATAAAAATTTAAAATTTTTGAAAAGTTACAACGATTTTAAGAAACTTTTAAAGAAGTATTGCCTTTTGACGATTAGAAAAACTATTGGTTAAATCAGAATAAATTTTCAAACATTTTAATTAAGCATTACACTTTTTTATACTTTGTTCAATTTTTTCAAGACAAATTTAAGAGCTCTAATTCTGCCTGTAAATTTCCTTCAGTAAATTTGAAATTTGTATCGAAGGATTTACTTACAAAACGCTCCTACCATATATAACACCACAGATCACATTCATTACTTAAAGTTATTCTTTGAACGAACTGCTAATTCAAGAAGTTCTTTCTTAATTCTAATCAAAAGTTCTTTTATTAATTGTTGCTAATTATATTTAAAAGTTGTTGATAGCCTGTGTCCTATAAAGTAAATGCATGTGAATTTCCAGGTGAACTGGAACCTTTGACTTCAAACTAATTCTAATCGTTCTAAATTTAAATTATTTAAGGGAATGCGTTAATATTATACATTAACACACACAGGAATTAAAAATAGACATAATTATAGAAAGAATTTTTTTGGTATAAAGATTATACTACTAATCTCTGTTGAAAAGAGATTACTACAGTAACATTTTCATTTACAAGCTTCATAACCTGAGTTTTACTACTTAATTATTTTTTAAGTGTTCCAAAAATTTGAAATAACATTTAAAAATTCTAAAATATAGAAGGAAAAAAATAAAATATTTAAAGTTTTCTTTTAAAATAGTAGAGAAAAACCGTTAAAATTATGAGTTTAGATCTGATTGTAAATTTGAGTACTTCAAACCTTCAACTCATCCATGAGGAATAAAGCGATATACTATTTTTGAAAGTTATTAATATATTTTTAATTCAAATATTTTCCTCGCTGATCATCAAGCATTGAAGGAAAGTGTAGTTAGAGTTTAAGAAAAAAATTAAACACCCCATCAATACAGAAATGCTTTACCCTCATCAGTACTATTTATGTTCCGAGTATCTTTCCTCACCTTTAAACCTACAAAATTACTTGGACTCGTCTCAACTACTCCAACAGGTGAAAACAGGTGGCATTCAAGCAATCTGCAGCTCATTCTTTAGGTATGTCATCCTTAATGAACTAACCACAGTAGCAAAACCACATAATACAGCTATAAATTTGCATTTAAATTTTTTTAAAATATTTAAGTTAGTGAATTTCCGAATCTTGATAAAAGCATAACAGTTATGACGATGCGTTTCTGGATTTTTAATAAGCATGAGAACGAAAATTAAAAGATCTAAAGAAGCATCGCGAGAAAAAAAATTCTAATAACGGCATCCTTCTCCCTTTTTTCTTCATTTAATTTCCACCCCCTCTCAGGCAATTTATTATCTCCCCCTTTAAGCGAGAGACGCGATCATAGCATCACGAGCATACGGAGAAAGAATTTATCCACAGCGAAAAGCACGCAGCCTTTTTTTTTTTTCTCAAAATGAGCCCGCTAGTGCAGCCCGGCGTATCGAAACCCATTAAATCTGACAGCAACAAAAGAGCTGCTTGAAAAATTTGACTCTAATAAGGCCTGCTTTCATCCAGGAGAAGGTGAAAGATTCGAGCGACATTCAGTTCTTGCATCCCTCTCCCTTCCCACCCCACCCCCACCACCTCCCCATCCTCAACGGACTTCAGAAAACCCAGTGGCATTTAAAGATGTGATGGATCAAAGAGATGCGAGTGTTGGTTTGAGATGTAAACACTAGAGCCGTCTCCGTTACATGGGGTTGCAAGAAAAAAAAGTGTGGGAAATGCCGGGAACGAAAAGCAGAAACGAAGAAAGACGAGTTGAGAAAGAGAGAGAGAGAGAGAGAGAGAGAGAGGAAAAATGGGAAGTGGGACACATACCTCACTGTCGGATCTCAAGATAGGACTAGCAGCAGCAAGGATAGGCTTCAGAGAGTAGTGCAAGATGGCTAGCAAGCGGGAGGGTTGCCCTGTGTTACCAACCACACAGCGCAGGCGCGTCAGCTTTGGCGTTCCTCACCTCTTACAGCGTCTTTCTCCTCTTGGGATGAATATTAATTTTACTACAATTAAAATCCCGCAATCCTCACTTGTCACTTTCGCGCAGATATATTGATGGAAAAAGGATAGCAATCAAATCGATTATGTTACTGATTGATATTGCTGCAGAATCCCTAACGGCGATTTTTTCTTGTTTGCTAACAGGACCGAGCCGGCATATGAGGGGAAGAGAAGATCGAAGGATGAGGAAGAGAAATGATTCAGAGGTTCATTGTAGGTTACTGTTCTGGAATTCGCCAAGAACGCAAGGATCGCCAATCCCGGCAAACGCGGTAGATATTCGATCGTCTTCAGAGCACTGCATTTCATTGATCAATCACTAAGCCCCAGAATTTGAACCTCGGAACAAACAGGGTAAATATGGAGGAGAAACTCCACCTGTGGGGTCCATTATTGAAGTATCGCGGAGATGCAGCGTTTCTCCTCTTTTCATCTCTCTCTCTCTCATCGTGATGATGGGTAGGGAGATAATAATGCACGCATTAGTTTTATCAGCTTTCAACAGGAAGACTTTGATTTCATTAGCACCAGTTTCGTTATTACTCACTGAATTCATTTGCATTTCGTTAAATGAGCTGAATTTTTATGAGGGTAGTTTCAGCCTGCACGAGAATGTTTATTTTTTAGGGGTAATTCATTATGATAAAGGCCAACAACAAAAATTATTATAATGCTCAATAATAGCAGATAGCTGTATAATAACAGTAAATTTATATATTAGACAGACTTTGATTTCATTAGCACCAGTTTCGTTATTAATCACCGAATTCACTTGCATTTCGTTAAATGAGTTGAATTTTTATGAGGGTAGTTTCAGCCTTCATGAGAATGTTTTTTGGGTCAATTCATTTAGATAAAGGCCAATAAAAAATAAAAATGATTATAAGGCTTAATAATAACTGCGAGGTATATAATAACTGTATATTTATATATCTGACAGACTTTGATTGCGTTATAACTCATTGAATTCATTTGCTGTTCACTGAATGAGGTGAATTTTTATGAAGTAAGTTTCAGCACTTACCGAAATTCATTAAGATCTTTATTTTTTGGGGTCGATTCGTTGAGATAAAATCAACAATAAAAGGAAAAATGAATATAATGCTCAATATTAGCTGCGAGTTAATATAATAACCGAATTTATATATTAGATAGATAACAGAACATTTGTTTGAGATTTTAAAAAATTTACAGTGAAAGCGGGCAAGTTTAAAATTCCTTCTCACAGAATTTTTATAGAAGCTACATTCAAGTTCACTGACAAATTTTAGATTATATAATTACCGATATCAGTTCTTATCCTTTTATTTTCCGATTTGCCAATAAAATCATATTTTAGCCATTAGCTTGAACTTCCTATATTTTGTCTACGTTCATTTGAATATTTTTCTGTTTTGAAAATAGCGATTATAAAATATATCTATACGTATAATTTAATGTGACATCACATCTATATGAAAAGTTTACATTGAGAAGATAACATAATTCTGCGGTTATTTGCTCAATAACTTTTAAATAAAACTTATCTTGAATTTCATTTGGTAAAATTCAAAAAGTATTCACGAATTATTCTATCTTGTATATTATGATGTATATTTATATATAACCAATAATCATACTACTTTTTGTCTGTTAGACTGATTAATAATAGAAAAAAATAAAAGCTAGATCAGGAATTTTAGAATTAAATATAATAAACTAATAATAAATCAGTTTATAAAATTCTTTCAACAAAAAAATTGCTAACATTCCATCAAAAATAAACAAATACTGAATTAGACAAAAATGAAGCGTTCTGTGTCATACGTAGCATAACTGACTTCAAAATGCATGACGCAATTTTCATGACAAGCTGTTAATTATCACAGGGGAAATTGCAAGCTTAGAAAGATGTGACGTAATAAATGTTACATTATCGCAATGCATCTTCTCCCCTTACTGCATCATAAATCTTAGGAACTGTCAATGTTACAGGAGTGCCATGACTTACAACTCTTTTCTCCCCTCTCATTTAACATTTACTCTACTTATAGGAAAAAGGTCTTCAAGCATTAGTATTTGAATTAAAACCGACAACTGCAGTTTATATCTCTTAGTCAATGGGGCTCATAAACGATAAAAAATCATCAATATTATTCACTGTAAACCAATTAGAAAGTATAGTTTTACAACCCAATGTATATAGAATGAGCTCGTAACAAAGAAAAATCAATAAAATTATTCCTTGAAGTATAATTGGTCGCAAAGGACTACGAAAAGAAAAAAAATTAAGAAAATAAAAGCAGCCACCGATTATCAATATATTTTTAAAATATTCATAATCCGAGTTTATTTCGCTAAATCTTTTTAATTTAATTTGTTTCTTGTAGTATAACTGGACTGGTTAATGAAAGAAAAATTTGAAGATGCAAATTTGAAAAATTTGAAAAACTAGGAAATATGTAGTTACTTGATTATTATCGATAAATGACGTTAGTATCTTAAAAAAGACTCAAATAAAATCAGTCGACAGAAAGTTCAGTTTTCAATATTTATCAATATATTTATAAAATTTTCTCATAATTTGAGTTTATTTTAAAGAATCATTATTTAATTTGGCAATGAGAGTGCTTATTACATCCATAAATCAATCAGTTATTTGTTAATAGGCCGATCATAATTTAATTTCGAAAGATATCAATAACTAAAAATTGCAAATTCTAATGTAATATAATCTGTTTCATATAATCTGAACAATATTTACAAAAAATATCAATGTCAGTGTATAAATCAAAGATAATTCGACATAAGAGTTAGCAATTGATAATGCGCCCATAAAAGTCAAATTTTGAGAAAAGGAGCAAGTATTGTACTAACACATTAATTGTCAATCACGCTTTATCACGTGATATATATTTAGAATACATAAATCCTTTGTATATAATAATAGAAGTAAATAAATAATGTATTAAGTTATTTTGACCTCAATGAAAACTAAATAAAAAAAAGCCACAACACGAAATCTTAATTTTTTGCTTGGCAATAAATGTGAAAAGTATACGTTTGTATTAGCCGATTATAGTTGTAACTACCATATTAATTGTTCATTTATTAATATCAAATAATATTTCGCGAAATCCCATTTTCAGTTAACTAGAGTATTTAAAAATTAATCTGAATTTACGATTTGTTTTCTCTCGTCATAAATCCCAGATTCTTCCATACCACGTAATGCGGTTATTTAAATAATAAAAAGCAACTAGTGAGAGACGATTACATAAGAAACGCCAGTTTCTAAAGGCCAATTAATCTCAATAGTTCCCAGAATCAAAGGAAGTCTTCTTCAGTGCCAAATAGCTGTCACTCCTAGCAACTTGGGACCTTACGACTTTCGAGAGTCACTTAGAATGTTTTGATGAACAAATCTGTACCCTTTTCCCCTTCGTCTCAAATCTGTGAACATATATTCAATCAATAAATGATTGGACAAGTGCTTATATAATATAAGTTAGAAAAATAGATGCATTTTTTTAAAAAAAGAAACTTCTTTTAATACATTTGTGCAAGTTTTTAATAGTTTTTATGGTAGAAATCGAATTAAAAACATGTTTACAAGACCATATCGGAATCATAAAGAAAAAAACAATTCATCCCATAAAACTTTTTTGAAAACTCAAATATGAAATCTACGCTTGATCCTTATAAGAAATTATCTTTGAAGAACGAAAGAATTCATCACAAAAATTTCAAGAAAACGAATATAAGTAGAAATATCCAATTTCTTTTTAGATACATTGTGACACATTCCCGGCCAATTCTACTAACTGCTTAGACACTGGAGTAAAAATGTTTCATTTTTCTGTTCTACCAAATGTAATTGCTGAATTGTTTTTATTTCTACCTGGAAGAATTTCTAGTGGAAATTCGATTTAATCTTTTTCTCTTTCTTTTGGTAGAAACACTAAGTGATATTTGAAGCTTTTCTTTAAATAGAAACATTGGAAGATTATTGAATATGGGGTAGTATGACAATAAAGAAGAATATAAGTTTGTTTGCTAGTTTCAAAATTCTTGTGTTACGTTCTTTCTTTTAATAGAAATTAATTCTTTGAACATTTTACCAAACTTATGAGGAACTTTGGATAATGCCACTATACCAGTTTCAATTTAATTCAACAGTTAACTGTCTTAATACTTGGGAAACATTATTAGTAATTAAAGAATGAATTTAGTTACAGGATTCAACTAGGCTAAAGTGACTTTTTAAATTGATATTTGAAGTAATGTGTTGCTTATTTAAATTAATATATAATACATTAAATAAAATTTGAGCTAAAATCCAATAAATGACACAAAGTGTTTCATGACACTATATTTGATGGAACTTGCATTTATTTTTTTCCCATTCCTACTATTAGTTCATACTCTCTCTCTCTCTCTCTCTCTCTCTCTCTATATATATATATATATATATATATATATATATATATATATATATATCTTGTTCACTTCAATCATCAATAAAATATTTGTTTTTTCCCACGATAATGAAGTTAGGTCTAACAGGTTTTTTTACCGATTATTTCGAATGATTCTGCTTATTTTCTTAATATTTGATGCATTTAAAATTGTATTCATTTTTTGAATAACTTTTTCAAATACTGTCGATCAAAAATAAGCGAAATGAATGACATATATTTTATTATATAATGGATGTAAATTAAATACCAGGCAAAAATGGAAAGGCATGCATAAAGAAACGAAAAAGATAGATTTTACAATGGAAAGTATGTGTGGAAAATGTGGGTTTAAATGACAGAATGTATTTCAAACGTAGGTGAATTCAATTCACGAACAGTCATCGCATTTTTTGCCCTTTTAGAAGCTTACATCGTTGCACGAATTAAAAGTTAATCCATATTCTACAAAGAGATGTTTTCCACCAATGTTTAAGCTAGAATTATAAACACCTTAACAGAACCATAAATTCTATCTAATTACTAGAACAACTTCATATATGACAATTTCAATAAAATATCTTGCTGGAATTCTTTTTGGTACTTTTAGAGAATAGTGGAACCCCAGTTCATCTCAACAGGAATGTCAAAATTTATCTGGACACTACACACTTCCCCCATTGATTGTACAGAGTGAACAGGGTTTTTTGGCCACAACAATCATCAAATTTGATATGTATGAATTTCTCCTAGAATCACATTCATAGTATGATTTAAGAATTTCTCCTAGGATCACATTCTTATTATGATTTAAAAATTTCTCCTAGGATCACATTCATATTATGATTTAAAAATTTCTCCTAGAATCACATTTATAGTATGATTTAAGAATTTCTCCTAGGATCATATTTATAGTATGATTTAAGAATTTCTCCTAGGATCACATTCATAGTATGATTTAAAAATTTCTCTTAGGATCACATTCATAGTATGATGTAAGAATTTTTCCTTGGATCACATTCATAGTATGATGTAAGAATTTCTACTAGAATCACAATCATAGTAAGATTTAAACATTTCTCCTAGGATCACATTCATAGTATGATTTAAGGAAGTTCCATCGAGGTCGATGAAACACCCGTTGTCAAATTTTCATTTGCTTCTAGGAATGTCTGCAACGTATCATGCATTTTTATTGGTGTACTACGATCCTTGTACTTATGCTGTGAATATCTTATAATTGCAATTCTAAGCACCTATTATTGAAAACTTGACAACTAAACGTTTGTTTCTTTTGACTTACCAATCTTTTTCACTTACCTATAGTTTACATCTGCCATACGAATTGGCACTAATGTAGGCTATTTCCGCACACAATATCCACAACAAAATCTGCTTATTTTGGTATCTTCTATTCTCCTTAAAATTTTCCCTAAATATTTTGAAAACATCTGGTATAATGATCGAATCGTGGCTGGAAGCAACCCCAAAAGGTTTGCCACATCTAAAAATGCATGCGAATCATATGATTATATTTTATTTTGATTCGTTCAGCATTCAGTATCAGAAATAAAATATGTTCCAAATTTGGGTAAATATCATGGAAAAACTCTATCTCGGAAAAAATGAGTATTAAATTTATGCATTTAGATTATAATTCGAAAAAAAATCTTCAGCACATTCCAATTTTATTTGTTTGTTCTGTGTGTTTTGTTAGTTTAATTTATATTTAAATTTTACATTTCTTTAGAATTTTTCTCTTCGTTCCTTCTTCACCTAATGATTCTTTATTGTGATCTATCCTTCAGTAGTTATCAGTAGATTTGAATTTTTCTTCAATCATCTAAATGATGTATGATAGCTGAGCAGGAAATTAAAGTCTATCCTAAGTGCCATTTAAAATCTTTCCATATATTTCATGAATTAAAAAAATACAATATCCAAGTTCTAAACCGAACTGCATTATTGAAAGAATCTTTTAACCTTTACAAATTTTGCAAAAAAAAATGTGATTTATGATTATATTGATGCGATATAAAATAGTCATTAAACAAATTTATTTCATGTTTTTCCTTAATACCTTGTCATTATTTTGTTCTTGGTGGCAAATTCAGATTTTTTTTAATTGAAATTGCCATAATTGAATCAGTTCCTATATTCAATTCTGCAATATTTATTAAAGATCATCCATAATTGACGATGATGACGTGTAGGCTTTACAACGGAAAGAAGGGTGCAGTAGCTTCTGAGGGTATGGAACAGCCGGGGGCAGAAGTCTGACTTCTATCTCATATGAGAATGACACACATACACTCGTTTGTACAGCACCTCTTGACAAGGAAACACAATCACACAATCACAGATAGTACACGGAAGAACAACCATGCCCTAACCGGAACTCGAAATAGGGATGCCCAAATCACGAGGAAGACAAGCTACCTCTGCGCCATGAAGCTGGCCTCATCTGCAATTATAAACTGATATTTGCTATTACTATGAAAATTTTTAAATCCCATATAATTTTACTAACATGCCTTCCCAAAATTTTACAAAAGTAATTTATAATTATAAAAAAAATATGAAACAATTTTTAATTTATTTAATGGTTGTATACAACTACATTTTGCATTGTATTCGAATAAATGATAAATATATATTTTGGTGAATTGTTCAATAAAATTATACAGAATGTCTTCTTGATCTGAAATGGTTTAATTCAGATATGAAACTGTAGAAAAAATCATTTATTTCTAAAATGTGATTATTATTGAAGCATTAAGAAAACAAGTCTGACACACTAGTAGATTTACACTATTATTCCAAACAGATTAGAAATTGCCACCTTATTCTAGATATTTTTGCAACATTTAAGCAAAAACAGCTATTTCGGGATACATAACAATACTGAAAAAGTTTTAAATTAACATTTTGAATATTTATGGAAAAACCATAAGAAAGAAAAAAACAATGCTTAAAATCTTTCATGATTCTTTAATAATACTTATCTGTTAGAAGAAGATCTTACTATTGATACTTCCAGTTGAAATTTACGATACACTGGTAATTTTCAAGATTTCTAAAATTATTTTAAAGTCAATTCGAGTAACGTCATAGTCAAAACACAAAAGAAATTAGGTATACCACCGAATATCTAATTGTAAGTTGTGATTAGCTATGCTATGACATTTAAATCTATTTCTTATATAATATACACAAAAGATTCTTAAACTTAATTAATACAGCATAATTATTATACATGATCTGAATATGAATTAACCCCTTAAAAATTATAGATTTTTTTCTCTGTATTTTCAATTTTGTATATAGTTACATGCTCACATAAAAAAAATTGCTTTCGCTTTGTTGTATTGTACCTGTGAAACAAGACACGTATGATGACTTTTTTCCGTCATGTTAAAGTAATTTAATTTATAGTAAAAAGTTAAAATTCAAATAAGTAAAGAAGGAAATGTGCTTATATAATTTTAAAACATCACTATTTTTAACCATATAATAACTCGAAACTCGCATATCTCACGAGGTATCGCGGCTCTGAAATAAATATACTCTGAAATTGAACTCCAGAGTTCTCGTCCATTTTTTTTATAGTCTAGTGAGATGAGGGGTCGAACTTCCTGGAAATCTCCTCGTATCCCCTGGGCTATGGTTCCCTAAGTCTCGAGATTTCATATTTTCAAAGACGAGAAACATTTGACGGGAAATTCGGTCGCCAACTCGCCAAATCAAAAAACAGCCAACAGTACATTTCAATATATAGATTTTAAGTTATCAAGAAAAATTAAAGATATCTAGAAAACAATTATCAGTTGATTAAAATAAACTAAACAGATTTAATATCACAGTTACGCATGTTAAAGAAATCAAACCCCATCTGCCCGTTATAATTTCAATGTATTTTCAATATATAGATTTTAAGATATCAAGAAAAATGAAAGATATCTAGAAAACAATTATCAGTTGATGCAAATAAACAAAATAGGTTTAATATCACAGTTACGCATGTTCAAGAAATCAGAACAAAGATTTTCTTTCTTTAAAAAAATTACTTAAACAAGTAAAGATTTCCAGAGAAAGAACATTTTTTAGCTGCTATTATATCCAAAAAAATCATTTGAAGCGCGTATAAACTTAAATAACTCGGTAGAAATCTAGATTGAAAAAAGAGAAAAAGATTTAATTTAGTTCATGTGATAAAAGGTGTAGCTTCTGTTTAATTATCCGTCTTCATCTCGGATTTCACTTAATTTCCATTTAATTAAAATCTGAGCTTTCTCACACTTTTGGAAACTACTCAAGAGTCGTTAGCGATGACATTTAAGATTTTTCTCCTCTTCTTCGAATCCCTTTTCTAGACTTACTCTTTTCTATTTACAAAAGTTCGTCTTCCCTTCTAACTCCGGTTAACACCCACTTTTTTCATGCGCATTGTTTGAATTCCTTCGAGCGGAGTTTAGCAATTTGTCCTCGCTTCTATTCAGTCTGACAACTCCAGTGTCGTTTATTCGAATAATTTTCCTGTTCCAAGTCTAAAAATTTTAAACGTTCCTCCGTTTTCTTTCGATCGTTTGTTTCTTATCGTTGTTCTGACTTCTAGTATGCAATTAGTGATTTTTCTGCTTGTAAAAAGAGAGTTTTTTTCCCCTTTGAAGAGGTATTTTTATTTTGAGATTTTTCTCTTGGCTTCAAAACTTGTATCGATTTAATCTTCAAAGGAAATTTTGGGAAAACTTACGTTTTGCTTTCAAGTAATTAAATATTTTTATATCTTTTTTTTCAATTCCTACTATTAGCTTACACTTTTCTATCTATCTATCTATCGTTAATAAAATACTTTATATTCATCCACTCAAGTTCAAATATATTTTTTAAAACTTGTAATGGATGACATTTGATGTTTTTTCAATTATTAATTCCTTAATTTTTTTAATAAATAAGTAAGTAAAAACTAACTCTGTCTCAAAAAAATATTCATTTCCGTATTGCCAATTAAGAAGCGAATTCAGTTTGTTTTTCCCCATGCCAGGTTTTTCCCCATAAGGTTAGGCTTAACATGTTTTTGGTCGATTATTTTAAACGATTCTGTTTATTTTCTTAATATTTAGTGCATTTAAAATTAAACATTGTTAACTAATAGATTTTTTGGATTCATTTCAAATTACTTCCGAATTAAAATAATACAGAATAAAGAAAATTAAAAATTCTAATCTATATTGCGTAACCCGAACAGGAGTATATAATTCATGCATTTTGAGTTGCCTCAATTGGCGTTGAAAATTCAATGCTAGTATAATTTTTGATCAATTATTTATAATAAATGTAATTGATATCCTGGTAGGTAGGGCGTTAGATTTGCATCCCTTGCGCTGTGAGTTCGAATCCGCTAGCCGAAGACTGTGCGTGCGTGTGTGTGTGTGCGCGCGCGTGTGTGTGGACGCTACATCTGTCGTGGTCACAAAGCTCTCCATGTCGAGAGTAATACAGCTGGGGGTACTGGGTCAGAGGTGATCATTCTTTATTTCCCAAATCTAAATTACGATCTGTGGATGAATGAATGAAATGCATGATTCAAGTTCGCTCTGTATAAACGGTTTTGTGACGTGTGTGAGCTAGAAGTCAGATTTCTTCCTTCGGGTGCTCAGGGCTCTATGCCTTCAGAAGCGAACACGCCTTTTCTCCCAGTGTAAAGCGGAACACGAGAAAACAACAACAAACTAAAATATCACTAAACTAAAGTAACTAAAATATCACATATATCTTCATACTAGACAAATCATATGACGAAGACGGCATCTGAGAAGATTATCCCATTCTTGATTTCCACACAAGCAGAAAGGAATTTGATTCTGATGTGTTTTATTGTGCAGCAGGATTATATAAGCAGCAAATATTCGATGAAATGAGATCTCGATCCCATATTTCTGCCATCAGTCCCCAATCCCTCGTATAGAAACCTGGGTTTCATTATTTAACATAATCCACAGAATCGAAGACTTTTCATACGGGATAGTAGTATTGCTCATGTCATCACTATTTCACTGCGCGTTGTCTTATGTTTAGAGTCTAGTCTTTTTTCGTCCTACAAGACTCGTAATGATTTCAAAACTAAATGAGTTATATCCTATGATTTGCTTTAAATGAATCTAAGCCTTGCTATCATTTTTAACATTTAGAAAATTCAAATTTCAACACAACAGTAAATTCCAGTTGTGATCTATATTAATATAAGTTAGATTTTATCAAGCATTAATTATGTCCTTTTTCTTCTAATGACGCTGTCCCGATCTGCTTATGTTATTTCATGCCACAATCAGGATACAATTTTGACAGCATTTGTTATTTAACATTAACATTTTTTAACATTGAATGTTAAAGAGTCTGCTTTTTATTCTGTGTGGTAATATTTCATTTTCGATTCTATTACGCCTGGCCCATTATAAAATTGCCATATTTGGATGAAAAAATATTAATCCTTTATATTACTAAAGAATTCAAGCCTTGCTCTCATTTTTAACATTTAGAAAATTCAGATTTAATGAATTCAAGCCTTGCTCTCATTTGTAACATTTAGAAGATTCAGATTTCAATGCAATAATCTATTCCAGTAGTGAACTATATTGATAAAAGTTAGATTTTATCAAGCATTAATTGCGTCTTTTTCCTTCTTATGACGCTGTCCCGTTCTTTTTACGTTATTTCATGCCACAATCAGGATACAATTGTGACAGCATTTGTTATTTAACATTAACATTTTTTAACGTTGAATATTAAAGAGTCTCCTTTTTATTCCGTGTAGTAATATTTCATTTTCGATTCTATTATGACTGGCCCATTATCAAATTGTCATATTTGGGTGAAAAAATATTAATCCTTTATATTACTAATGAATTTAAGCCTTGCTCTCATTTTTAACATTTAGAAAATTCAGATTTCAACACAATAGTCTATTCCAGTGGTGAACTATATTAATATAAGTTAGATTTTATCAAGCATTAATTATGTCCTTTTTCATCTAATGATGCTGTCCCGATCTGCTTACGTTATTTCATGCCAAAATGAGGATATAATTGCGACAGCATTTGTTATTTAACATTAACATTTTTTAACATTGAATGTTAAATAGTATGCTTTTTATTCTGTTTGGAGATATCACACCCTTTTCTCTAACATGATTTACAATTAATTTCAAATTATCACTATGAATTTGACGTTTATAGACTGAACAAGAATTGATTCAATTTAGTATCGTTAAGAAAGGAATGTTTATTATTTTCTTCACAATTGCCAGAAACTGAATTTATTCTATTCATTACTATTAAAAAGGATTATCTATATTTTCGCCACTGTTTTTTATATACATTTCAAAAGTGTAATGCAATTAGAAGAATGTAAACTGATAACGGTTAATTATTTCTCAATCATATCAGTATACTTATGTTTCGTCACTTATAAATACAAAAACACTAGATTACTTAGAGAATGAATCAATCGGGGAAAATTTTCTTATTTAATCCAATGTGCTTCTTGAATTGTTTTACGTTCAGAAGTAACCTTCACATTTTTAAATATTCAAATGGAATACTCAGCGCTTGTAGTGACTGAACACCAAAATAAATTTTAGTTCTATAGCAAATTACTAAATCATCACCATTCACAGTAGTTTGAATCTAATGACGCTCGTTTCTTGGCCTTTGCTTTATTTTAATTCTTGTTGTATTCCGTTGATGTATTTCCACGGGATTTAAAATTTCTGAATATATACATATACCAACTACGTTTTTCTTGAGAGCAGCTGTGACTAACAGAACCGGAGGAATAAATACATGAATATAAAGTATATAAATACATATAAACAGAATTTCAGTAATTGATATCATATGTGGCAGAATAGAATATCTAAAGTTTACATGAAAATATAGAAAAGCATTTCACCACCACTATATCATGGAAATCCTAGGATTTCAATCAATGCATGCTCCCATAATGCACATTAAATTTAATTTTGAAATTCAGTTAAATTTCAGTTTAATTTTGAAATTCAGCTAAATTTCATTTTAATTTTGAAATTCAGTTAAATTTCAGTTTAATTTTAAGACTCACTGTGAACCTTTATAAAAGGAAAAATTAGCCTATGTTTCAATACAAAGCAGAATTGAAAGAAAGTGTGCACTAAATAATAGAAAAATCATATGACTTTGAGACCATCCGAACTGGCATTACAGTCTTCTACGAGTCCAGGACGAATTTATATCTCGCGAAAAATATTCTTATTTTACATTCCACCACAACACTAGCATTTTATAGAATCACTGGTAATAATGTAAGACTTATGAAATATACTAAGAAATAAATCTGAAAGAAAAATTCTCGATCATATAAAACAGCTTTTAAAACGAAAAAAAAATAATACATTGAAAAGAGCATTGTGTGCCTGTCAGATACATAAGCTACCTTTAGGCATACAGTTTACAAAAACGATGAGCAAAAAGAAATATTAACCAAAAATGCAAAAGATGATGAGGAGAATCCAATGAAAGAAAGCAAATACAGAAAAGAATTTTTAACAAAAATAAGAGCATTCGGAAAGGGAAAAGTTTATAAAAGACATATTTTCTCTACAATCTGTCAGGCACAAATGTTTTTATACAAAGGGGAGATTCACCTTAATGTTTGGCACAGATTTTATTTAAAGAATATTAGGAATAGAAATTTAAATCGGAAATAATCGACAAAGGACGAAGTAGGAAAGAAAGAAAAAAAAGAAACGGCGCAAGGATTATATTTAGTATTGAGCAATGAATCAAAATGAAAGGAATTTATTGTGCTAAAAAGAAAATAAAAAGGGATTGATCTGTGAGATTGACATATGAGATTGAGGATTTAAGAAAGATCTCATAAATGGATGCATTTTATGACCAGTTTTAAAATGAAGATATTCTAAACTGGCAGGAGTGGTCTCCCCAAAACTTTCCTGCATTATCCCCAGGAAGGTCTTATCCCTCTTTCTCTGCAGAAAATTGGGGACCTTGGGTAAATCCGCAAATATTTTGACATTGAAGAACAATTGTTATGCATTCTATCTATTTTCTATTCTGAGATATGTAACTATTTTCAGAATCTATTTTTAGCATTCTATCTATTTGTTTGTCAACAGGATGACTCAAAAGTATGGAAAAGTATCCGAATTTCATCAATACAATAGATGAAATTATTTATGCAATTCTTAAACTAAAACAATAAATTTCAATTAAATTTTTGAATAAACCGTTTGTTAGAAGTATCTGCTTACTGGAAGTCAACGTGAATGTAAACAAGATAATTGAAAAATGCAACATGTTAGATAAATAAAATTTGGTGTATGATTTTAACCCTAAACTTGTATTTCTGTGCTAGATTTAAGACAAAATCTATCCAAGAGTCGATTCTGTGTCGGTTCACCTACTCAGGCATGCGATCTCGGTAAATCGGTAACAAAAGATTTCTTCGTTATGTGCTTTTTGAATCGAAATTTACATTTTGTGTACATTTGGTCAAAAGTATGACTTTTAAAACACGTGGCATTTATTTATAATAATACAGAAATTAGCAAAAAAGAAATGATCTGCTTTATTTAAGAAGATAAGAACACAGATTTGTTTAAGTAGATGAGAACATCTGGTTTTATCAAACTTCTAATTTTTATTGGGAAATAGTACTTGTTATCGAAAAGAAATTGATAAATAGATATCGTATGATTAATAGTTTTTTTTAATACAAGGAGACTTTAATATGAGTCAACTAAAGAGCTCGATATTTTTTAACTCAAAAACTTAATGAAGAATTCAGGAACTCATTGATTCAAGAATTCAATTTTTTAAAATATTTTCTTTTTCAATTCCTACTATTAGTTCACACTCTCCCTATATATATATTTGCATATCTTGTTCAAATTTTCAATCGTTAATAAAATAATTTTTATTCATCCACTCAAGTTCAAATACATTTTTTAAAACTTGCAGTGAATGACTCTTGATGTTAATACAGTTTTTCAAATATTAATTCATTAATTAAATAATTAATTTTTAATTAAATAAAGTTTAAGTAGTTTATAATAAAAATTGAAATCAACAGGCATTAGCTCAATCGGTAAAATGCAAACATTTCAGTATTTTTCACGTGAAGGTGAAGAATGCGAGTTAAATTCTTGTAAAAATCAATAATTTTTTGATAAATTATTTAATTGTAAATATTTAATAAAAAAAGTAACTATTATAAAAAAATTGTTGACCTAAGTAGGAATTGATTTTAAAATTTTTCATGTATTTCTTGTTTCTATTCTTTGATGAGCGCAAATATGAACCTGAAAAATTGCTCACATATTTCCTTTCTCACATACGAAACAGAGAGAAAGTATTATATTCATCAAAAAATTCGAGCCCCAAATTTTGATGAATACTCTGCGTTTCAGACCCTAAATTTGAAAAACACATTCAGGGCATGACGTCAATCTGCTAATTCAACTTGCCAAAAATACACTAATGTATACTGCAGAATTTTGGCATATAGAATTACGACCAAATTTGTACTTCCAATAAAATTTTGATGGATATGCTTTTACAGGAATTCTGACAGACTATTCGAGTTCATGTGAACTCGATAACTATAAAACGAAAAGAAATATGTAAATGGAATTAGTTACACAGATTTACCGTATAAAACACATGTACTAATCACATTTTGAACTAAATCGGTAAAATGGCTGATCATTTGTCGGGATATAATTTTGTATAGATGTTGTTGCTATTAATAGCACTTGCCATGGACAAGCCCGCTGATGCATCAGCGGATTTAAGCCGAAATAAGCGTCTCTAGTTTGAAGTAGCGCCAAGAGTACGACTTTAACTACACACTCAACCCCTTTTACTTACACAGACCCTTTTTACAGGGGGGGGACGCATTCACACGTCTCATAAATCACAGAAGAACAACACGCCCTAACCGGGACTTGAACCCGGGAGCCCAGATAACGAGGAAAACGCGCTACCTCTGTGCCTGGACACCGGCTGTATAAGTGTAAAAACAATGAAATAAATCAAATTCTTTATGTTATCTTGTGACTATAATTATAGTTTTGAATCCAATTTTAGTGTAAATCGACCAACCAAAAAAGTGACCAAAACACATGCACTCGGTATAGATTCAGTAAAAAAAGTTTGAATCATGCCAAAGATTTATATTTCTTGTAACTATCATTAACCAATGATAAGATATTCAAAACTATTCACGATTCACAATTTTATTTGGATGAACAATGGTAAGATCTTTATAGAGATTATGCGAGAAAGTTTCAGAGAGACTACTCCCTCTAATTTTTCTGGCTGAACTGCAAGCAAAGCAATTGCGTTATGCTTCCAAACTCAATAACATCAGGGCTCGCGAAAATTTTACAGAATAGTTTGCAAATATTAAACTGTTTCCAAGAAGTAAAATGATCTTTGAAATATTACAGAGCCTCCGAGATACACAAGTGAATTTTCGAGAGCTTTTAATTGCTTTTATCTTAATATGCTAGAAATAAAAAGTTATTTTGGAAATTCGAATCTATCGGCTGAAATGAAAATTCAATATTATGCTCTAGAAGCAAAATATTGCATATTTTGTAATTTTATCTACAAGCAAACAAGCTAATTAAAATATCAGTTTCAGCTCTTTTCGCGGATACGGGTAGCGAGGGAAGTCCCTAATTGCTATCTGACATTTGAGACGACGGAGTGAATTTCTTTTTTTTTCCAGAAGTTGATTGATTATAAATTATTAGCCAGATCATTAACTTGGACCTTTAAGAAGATGCATTTTCCTGAGAGCTTTTGTTGTTATTGTTGTTAGAATTTTCTATGAATAATGTATCCAATTATAATTTCATAATTATACGAGTTAATTTACCTTTGCAAAAGAATTTGTTAAATATTTTAGTTAAATAATGTATTTGGTAATTATTCACTGCAGCTTAAGAAATTTTTGTTAAAATATTAAAAATACTAATCCACCAACTACATTTTCATTTGATATTTTAAGTAAGATTAATAAGAATGAATTAATTTTATTAATGGCATCTATAAGGAATTAACTTATAGATGCCATTTTCCCCCTCATACTGTAAGTTTTCTTTAAGAAAGGCCGAGATTTAAATTTTATTTGTTTGAAATTTCAGTATCTACTTATCAGAGACTGAGGTTTTTTCCCCAAATTTTTTTGATGGTAATTGCTATTTAGGATGCTGTTCGTAGTTGTAATAAAATGTGAATCGTTGAATCGTTTCATAATTATCACAAATTATTTACTTTTTGTCATCCCACACAACAATTCGTTTAAAAAAAAACAGTATATATATATATATATAT
>JAOUZG010026676.1:740789-758772 GCA_026289955.1 Argiope argentata | reverse complement strand
ATGTTCAATAGTTAGTAAAATACTTTTTATTTGTACAATCAAGGTCGAGTACATTTTTTAAAACTTGTAGTAGATGACATTTGATGTTAATACAGTTTTTCAAATATTAATTAATTAATTTTATATTAATTAATTAAAAACTAATTTTCTCGTCATTATAGTAGTTCTTTATAGTATTTGTAATTGTTAGTCAGGTTAGCCTGGTTGGTAGGACGTTTGATTCACACCCCTTGTGCTGCGAGTTCGAACTTGGACACATTCTCCATGTCGAGAGTTATACCACTGGGAGTACTGAGTCGAAGATCATCGTTATTCGGGTGCTCGGGGGTCCATACCCTCAAAAGCTATTGCACCATTTTTTCCGTTGTAAAGTGGAACACGAGAACAACAATTTTAATTATTTAACAAAAAGTAACTAAAATAGAAAATTTCCTAAATTCCTAATTTTTTCTTAATATCCAATGTAGGAATTAATTTTAAATTGTTTTTATATTACTTATTCATCTATAAAAGAGTTGGTACAACTGCTGTATCTCTGATTCATTCGAGTATAAACCTTGAGAAGTTATTGAAAAAGATTTCTAATTATCCTGCAGATAATTTCTCTTTTCTGACTCGTTTGACAAAATCTGTTATAGTTAGCTTTATTGTAAAGCATTGAAGATAATGATGATAATTCTAAAAATGGTTGAAAGAGATGACACCTAAAAGTCTTGAAGATAGCTGAAATCACTAACAAAGTAAGCTTTAAAGAATTTTTGAGATTTCCTTTAACTGAAATAAAAATGTAAATATTTTAATTTTTATTTCTATTATTTTGGATTGATTAGCACAATAAATTCAATGCGAAATTTTGAAATTGGCATGACAAAGCTAAACTAATTTCTCATACTGTACATGTATTTTGTCTCCTGTAGTGCACTTCTTTAATTCACCCATTCTGACTCGAAGGGACACGTCGATTCGAAGATTGTCATATGTGTTAACAAATTCTTTGCTACACTTTCTAGACAAAAATTATAGTGGTGTGACTAGTTAACGGTCTCATCGTCGATGAAGGGATTCATTCTTCTCGAAGAAAGCTGAACGAATGAGTCGTTATAATAAATGGTCTCTATATATTGTGATTCACACATCTGTATGCCGGCTTCCTGGCTCAGAAGTAGCGTGTCTGCCTCGTGATCTGGGCATCCCGGGTTCGAGTCCCGATTAGGGCATGATTGTTGTTCTGTGTACTATCTGTGAGGTGTGTGAATGTGTCCCTCGGTAAAAAGGGGCTATGCAAGCGAATGTGATGAGTGAGTAGCTAAGTCGTACTCTTGACCCTAGTTTGTTCTACTTCAAAAACCAGAGATGCTCATTCGACTTAAAATGACTGAAGGCCGTCAGTGCGCTTGTCTATAGCAATTGCCATTAGTAACAACAACAACAAACGCAAGATATCATTTACCTTCATAACCGAGTATGCATTAAAACTTATTTATCTTCCTTTGAGGTATGTAGCATGTTTCATTGAACCTTCAATGCTCATACGGCTTAAAATCGCTGGTGGTCGCCAACGCGCTTACCCATGGCAAGTTCCGTGTAGTATTAGTGTAATTAGAGTGTAATTAGTAACAACAACAAACACTTCTCTATTCTTTTCTGAAGCGGCCCAATTATTCAAGTGCACCGCATATACATCTTCATGCTTATTTATCCTTTGCTTCTAGGATATCTGAAGAAAATCTGCTGTTAAAATTGGACAGTTAACATAATTTCATAAAAAATAAATCATTTTTAAATCTGAGCTCAGGTACATGGAGTTACAATTTCAGCGAAAAAATTAATTTCGTTTTTGCTTATAGTGCTCAGTCTCATTATAAATGTTCCAAATATTTCATCAAATATACATTGGCATTCTGTTTTCTTATTTTGTGTTGTGACGTCCCATTTTTTCGCTCCTACAAGATAGGTTATGGATTCCAAAATCAAATTCTCCAGATGTATTTAATATACATCATAAGAGGAATAATTGAATCCATTATGAGATTCATTACCCCAACCAATGTTAATATTTTTAAAAATTGTAGAAATAAAATAGATGTCCATAAATTCAATGATGCTATAGATTCTGATATGACAAAATAGTCTAATAGCTTTGTTTGAATTGAAATAGAAATCAACATAATTTTTCCACGGAATCGCCCAAGATTAAACTGTCTAGATGCATTTAGCGTATATGATGACATGAATAGTTGAATTCATTATGAAATTTAGAACCCTAATAATTGTTGGTATTTTTTCAAATTTTAGAATTAAAGTGGAGAAACAAATATATTTCTAATACAGACTGATAAGATAATGCAGTCAAAAACCTTTGTTTGAAATTAAATTGAAATTATTATTTTTTTTCGCTGAATCAT
Organism: Argiope argentata; assembly: GCA_026289955.1. Taxonomy (NCBI): domain Eukaryota; kingdom Metazoa; phylum Arthropoda; class Arachnida; order Araneae; family Araneidae; genus Argiope; species Argiope argentata. The sequence continues at coordinate 756,367 of JAOUZG010026676.1, read as the reverse complement.
CCTGAATTAAATAACTAAGAAAGTTTAACTTGAGTCCTATAAGCAATAATTGAATAAATTTTGAAGTTTATAATCATGATAAATGTTGTCAATTCCTTTATTTTTAGAACTAAAATGAATATATATGAATTCAATAATTGTTAATAAGAAAATACGGGCAAAAACTTTTGAATCGAAATTGAATTTATATCAATTCATTTACACATTTTTTATCACAAGAAAAGGAAAAGTTCAATTTCAAGTCGGAAAATTTAGAAATTATGTAAACAATTTGAATCCATGGTTAAAAAAATATGCGAGTCGAAAAGACGTTACGAAGTATACATTTTAAAAATATATATTTTCAATAAAATAGCATTTTTAGAGTGTGATTAATCAATAAAAATTCGGATATCATCAGGGTGATGTAATAGCAGATGAATCTTTATTTATCTCACTGATTCTGAAAAATAACAGATTACTCTTATTTCGAGTTCAACGTTCCATTAGAATCGAGAGGAAAATCAGTTAATTTTCGCATACGATTAAACGAAGTCCATTATTTCGCACTGGTTAAAATTAATGATTTGGAGATGCATCCTGATTTACCCGACAATGAGTTTGCGCAGGCGCGTTGGCATTTACCAGTAAGAGGAATTTTTAATGAGTTAAACGAAAGTAACTGAGCAACTTGAGTCTGGGAAGAAATTAGCTTCCATTGAAGGAGCAAATCGATGTTTTAAAGGGCCTAGATAATGAAGCTTGGAAGATAATTGGAATAATTCTTTATGCGGTATTATCCGTCAATGATTCTTGACGGCATTATAAATTTTTAAATTTTTCATGCCAATGCTATCTTACATGGGTAATGAAATTTAGTCTGTTCTTTATTTTGCTTTTATAGTATCGTTATGATGTTTTTTTTTTACCGTCGGATATTTTTGAATCTATGTTAGTATATTTTCTTTATTTTTTTGATAATTTATTTTATAAAACATTAAATGATGGTAATGAAAAGATTTTTCTTGATAAAACGGTTAGGGTGAAAGGAGAACAGAGTGTACAACCTCAATCCTTTACTGTATGAATTAATAAAGCGTTGAAAAAATTTGTTTCATGGTAAAAATGACTTTATTTAATTATCAATAAGAAATTAAAAGAAAAATAATGAAAAAGTTTTTTTACGGAACTCTATATGGGCTCGTATATAGTATAGATAACAGTTGAAAAGTGGAAAAATTATCCCTTTAGAAAGATGAGTATATCGACTCCATAATTTTTTTTGTCAAAAAGTACTTACGTTTTACTCTGTTATCGTTTTTTAAAAATGAATCATTCACATTTCAATTCTGCCTTTTAACTCACTTGCACAAAAGTGAAGTTATTTCGAAATATCATAAAATCAAAGATTTTTTTTTTGCGTTTTATTATTGCTAAATATATATTTGATGTATTAAAATAGTTTGAATTATTTTATAATGTTTAATTTGGAAATAAAATTGAATCAAAACTGCAACACCATATATTGGTCCATATGCAGTAAAAGGTTAAAGGCTTTCTATGTCAAAAAAAAATGCTGAAACAAGTTTGTGAGAATGAGTTTTCAGCAAACTTTTTGAACTGAAATAATAAAGATTGAGAAATATAAGGATATAGTTAAGAGATATAATGTGCTATCGTATTTGCCTTGCATGGAAATATGGAAACCAAGACTCTCTTAAGAAATTTTGTAATAAAATTCCAATCCACAGACTATGGGTATGGTATTTCTGAAACTTTCTCATAAAAGTGCTTGCATATTATTAACCACATACCTTTGAAAAAAGAACAAGAAAATGGCCATCTTTAACTATTTTGGCGATTAATTTCCGAAATACGATTAATATACAATAACCAGAATACCACCTGTGTGTTATGGATACCTTTTTTTTTGACCGGTTGAAACCAAAAACTGAACCACAGCTTTCGCCACAAAATAGCATACTAAATTTCCTATACTTAAGTTTTCGAATCATTGCATTTATCTGCATGTGAAAAGTACAGACCAATATAGATTCATATCTTGACGGATTAGAACTCCAAATTTGATAAATATCTGCAAATTAGATGTTAAATATGTGCTTCAAATTTTATCCGTCTATCTTTCCTCCTTTTGATGAAAAATGTTTACTCAGACAACCGGACAAATAGACTCCCTATGAATGAATTTCGTTCAAAATTTAATAGAAATCTACAAACTGAGTAATAAATCCATAAACCAAATTTTATCTTTTATACTTTTTTTTTGCCAGATTGGAACCATAAAATGACATATTAAATTTCATATATTCAAGTTTTTGAATCATTGCATTTACCTAGTTGTGAAAAGTTCAGAGCAATAGAGATCAATCTCTTGACGGATTTGATTCCAAATATGATAAATATATTCAAATTAGATGTTAAATCTATTCATCAAATTTTATCCGTCTTGCTCTCCTCCTTTTGAAGATGAAATTTGAATGATATAATAGGACAGATAGACTTTCTAGGGAGGGATTTCGTTCAAAATTCAATAGAAATCTACAAATTGAGTAACAAATCCATATACCAAATTTCATCCATCTAGCTCAAAGCATTTCTGATTCATTGTATTCACAGACACACAAATGAACATACAGTTAGGATTTATTCCTAAAATTTGCTTTTTGAACTCTGAAGTGTAAATAATCGTCTAATTTTTATTTCGATTATTTTTTGTTTATCTGCCTTTAAATGATAATTCATTGTTTTAAATAATATAGGATATTTCTATCAAATTCTCGAACTCATTTCAAAATATATCTACTCATATAAAATCAAAATTTAGTTTTATTAATTTGCTTACAGATAAATACCTTCTTAGAATATCAAAATAGTGTGCAGTCATCCAGAACCCTCATGTGTGCAAATTTCAAAACTGTAATACATTAAGTGAGTGGAAAATTGACTTAAAAAATTCGGTCTTTACTAACATAAGTCTAGTTAAATAAATTTGGATAGAAAAAGTCTTACATTGAAAAATTAATTTTAAAGAATCGGATCAGTTTAAATCTTATGATCTTATCACTGAAAAATAAGAAACATAAAAAAAACTAATTTCAAAAAAATAATCTGAAATTTTTTCCCCTATAATATGGATTTTATAATAATTATATCCAAAACGAATGTAAAAACAATGCATCTTGCACAATGGCAATTATTCTCGGCTTAGGGAAATAAAAGTTTAAGTAAATATGAATGAATATCTTTACACTGCAAACAAACTCTCTAAAGCTATTTGCTTTGATTTATAAGTGTTTGTTTTAGTTAATTCAAAGGCAACTATCCATTGAATTCAAAGACAATGAAGTTGGATGATTTTGTAATATTGTCTCTGGACTAAATGGAATGAAAATAGTAGTAATGAGTATTTGAAATTGTAATGACAATAAACGCAATTCTCGTGAAGGGCGCAGATTCAATGATTTTGATTATTGTAAAAGCATTTTCCAATTGTTAGTTTTCCTTCATTTGAAATTGCAAAATAGTTCATGGTTTTCTAATGGTAATTACAAAATAAGCATTTCGATTAACTAAATGATGCTATTCAATTAAAATTAATGTGCTACAATCGCAGTTTGTAATAAATATTGTTGTTTATTTAAATACTTATACTTTCATTCATAATCCATTTCATACTATAAATATTTTAGCGACCTAATTACTACAAGAAAAGTATTCCGCTTAAAAGGGAGGAAATATGAAAATGAATTTATAAATGGTAAGTAAAATCTAATAAAATATTTGCTAAAATGTATAATATTAAAACGGTTACCTTAATATTTATGAGATGCAGAGAATAGACTTCTTGATCAGGAGGTCCCGAGTTCGACATCCAATTTCGAAGATCCATTGTATTTAAAAACATTGTATACGGTAAAACAAATATCTAAACCTCTCCCAATGAAATGGCGTGGAATTTGGAAAGGCGTGCTGGCTTAGATATTATTTCAGTGTTCCATTTAACAATATTTTTGATTTACAAAATCCGTCCTAAAATAACATTCATGTAGTTTCAATAGGAATATCAGTACAAAGAAACTTATTTCTTCGATCTATACAATATCAACTTGAGAATACATGATACTTCTCAGATTATTATAACGACTTCTCTGTGTTAGCTTAAAAAGAAATTAATATAGAAAATCTACTTAAAAAGACGAAGTTATTGAGATATTCGTAAATAACTATAAACTCTTTAACACGATAACACCATTACAGCAATTCCCGTGGTTTACAAAATGATTCGACATGACGAGCTGGCTTCTGAATACTTCAGGTCACTATCATTGCAAGCGCATGACTGAACAATTGACGCGCTAGAGCTCATTCTTTTACTTTTTTTCACAGTATCTACGAATACTTTGATCAAATTGGGATTTCAGCTCGTAAACTTTTTACAAAAAAACTCAAGACTTTGCCATCACGTAACCACAAATTCTTACAATATCTATTGCACAAATGTTTACTATTTCGGTGGAATCCTCTAGAAAAACATTTTTTAAATAAAAGCTTCGAAAATTTAAAGCAGCGTTGGCAACATTTTGAGATTTGTCAATGTGGTTGCATGTATAATACCTAAACAAAAAATATATAAAATGTTTATGCAAAATCTTTTCAATTAGAAGCCATACCACTTATTTATGTGTCAGGCAAAATACGAATTCCACTATAAAAGAAATGTTGATGTTTTGAAGCAATTCAGTCACTAAATTGATTTGTATTTTCGCATAACGATCTTCATAAAACACGAAATGAAGCATGGATCGAAATAAATAGTTATCTGAAGGAGCGATATCTGGTGAAAAGAAGGGAGAGGGGAATCAACACAATCCAGTGAAGTTCGTATAGTTTCCTTGGTTAAGCCCTTAACCATCTCATTTTTTTTCTGATAACTATTTCGAAGACACATAATGTTTCAAGAATGTTTTGTCGTTTTGATTCAAATGAGAAACCATTAAGTATTCGAGATATTTATGTATTTAAAGCTATGTGGGTTTTTTTACTATAGAGGAAGACCAGGTACAGCGATTAATCTAGAAATAAGCATCTGAATATTAGTACTTTATAAAACAACTTTGTCGTATCATTCAATGTGTTGCCGGCGTCCTAGCACAGAGGTAGAGCATCTTCCTCGTAATCTGGGCGTCCCGGGTTTGTACTCCGGTTAGGGCATGGTTATTCTTCTGAGTACTATTTGTGATATGTGTGAATGTACCTCCCTGTAAAAAAGGGCTGTGGAAGCGAGTGTGTGTGTGTTTGATCCTCATATGAGCTAGAATTCATGCTTCTGCCCTCGGGTGATCAGGGGTCTATACCCTCAGAAGCTACTGCACCTCTCTTTCCGTTGTAAAGTGAACATAGCATCATTATCGTTCAATGTGTTTTGAACGCTTCTGTTTCAACAGTTATTTCAAAATGCTTGATTGTTGCTGTTTAAATTAACCAATCATTATCTGATGTGATAGCAAGTAACCATAATAAGTTTGCATTGTTTTGCATATTCTAGTTCAGCGTTGAAATATTTGGCTCTTCTGTAAATGGTCATATCTTCAAACTTTTAGGATTATCTTAGGTAATAACTTCAAGCAAGAATCTAAAACATTTTTTTTCTTGAAGCAACAGTTCAAGCATGGATGTTTGAAATTCCATGCTTGAATCTTTCACTTAATACGGTTATTAATTTCATGTCTAGATAACATTTAGATAGAATCTGGCAAGGATTCTCACCAAGAATTTTCCTAGTTCTTCATCTGTTGTTAAGGGTAATCAAATTATTATTTTGAAAACCATTATGTGAAAGTCCTGCTCTATGGATCATACTCCTCATTAACTTAATGTTACAAATAAAGCAACTTTCTTCGTAATAATAAAATAATGAATGTGGAAAGTCTCTTAAATCCCCTTTTAAAGCACTAAACACGGCGTGCTAATAAAGCGAAAACGACAATTATTTACATTACTGAATTTAGATGTAAAACGTTCTATTTACAAACTTCAGCTAATTAGACGACAATTAACAAATAATATTTAATACTATTTTAAAAGGACGCAATTATATTTAGACACCAAAGTTTTATGCTTAACAAAATGATATGAAAAAGAAGATATAAATTTAAAAAAGACTAAAGTTCTGAAATACTTAACGATTGAGAATCCTCAATTAATTAAACTAATTCTACCATTTTCTGAAAATTAAAGCATCGAATCAAACGTTGAAAGCTATTTCCCAAAACTCTAACTATTGTTTGATAGGAATATAAAAATGATCTGTTCAGAGCAAGTAATATAAAAAACAATTTTTTTAAATCAATTTCAGCTTAGGTTAACAGAGAAAGATTTTATTTCAGTTACTCTTTATTAAATAATGGCAACTAATATAAATATTACCGAATCACAATATTAAGCAGAAAAATATAAAGCGAATTTCCTGGCAATTTCCATTATCCTTTATATGATGTTCGAGCTCGCAGCCCAAGGGATGTGAATTCAACTCCATACCAACCAGACTATCCTGACCTGACAATTACTAGAAATGATTGATCAAAAAATTATACTAGCATTAACTTTTCAAAGTCAATTGAGGATTCAAAGACAATTGTGACAGCGCAAAATGCGTGCTTTTTCTGCACCAGCTGGGGAACGCAATACAGATTAGAAATTTCTAATTTTCTTTATTCTGTATTATTTTAATTGGAAAGTACTTCAAAATGAATCCGAAAGATCTATTAATTAACAATGTTTAATTTTAAATGCATCAAACATTATGAAAATAAACAGAATCGTTTAAAATAATCAGGCAAAAACATGTTAAGCGTAACCTCATTAGTGTGAGGAAAAAAACAAACTGAATTGGCTACTTATTTGGCGATGGGGAAATGAAGATTTTTGGTGAGATAGCTAGTTTTTAATTAATTGATAAAAAATTAATGAATTAATATTTGAAATAACTGAATTAACATCAAATGGCATCCACTACAAGTTTTAAAAAATGTACTTGTACTTGGTTGGATGAATAAAAAGTATTTTATTAACGATTAAAAAATTGAACAAGATATATATATATATATATATATATATATATATATACGGAGAGTGTGAGCTAATAGTAGGAATTGAAAAAAAGAAAGAGAGACGAAATATTTTTTCAAATGTGTTTAATAAGTGCTAAATTCTGTTTTACCAACAAATGTCAAGTCATAAAAACGTCTGAAAAATCAAATAATTCTCTCAAATCAAGATTTAGCACAAATCAGAATCAAGATTTTGCGCTTGCGACAAAAAGTCACAATAGCGAGAAGCAGAATTTGCCCGAATACTAGGAACTAAGAAATAAATAATTTAAAAATATCTTCTGAAGAAACATGTTCAGCCTCAGAGCTAGAAAGTATTTCGATTCCCATTTAAAAATTTACAGCAGAGAAAACAAAGCAAGAAAAAAATCTTGCTTTTTGTGAGAGTCTATGTTATAAAGGTTAAAGGTTAGTAGGGAAAGAACAAAGCTTGCTTAATCTTTAAAATAAAATAACAAAATTAATCGTCAAAGAGCTTATATTTTAATAAAAGATGCTACTTAATTATGTCAGTTTACAGCTTATACTTTCGAGAAATATTTTACAAATCATATAAATCATTTAAAAGGAAAAAAGCGGTTTCGTAGAAGGGTTTCTCAATTGTGAAATCCAAGCAAATTAATTCCTTCAAATATCTTCGCATGTATTGGGTAGGTAGAAAATTTTTGTTGTTATTGTTGCTGCTTTTAAATGACTCTAAGTAATTTCTGAGTGATTTTTTTTTCAATTGAAGAGGGAAGTTGTATTATGCTGCAACAGTATTTTAAAACCCTTCTCCATCTCAATTAGCTCTCAATTTATTCGTAAGATGGCTCTTCTGCGGTAAAACTTCTATGATTTTCCGAATTACCACAATTATGAAATGAAATGACAAAGAAGGAAATGATAAAAATGATGTGTTACCAACTAGCACGTTAATTAGTACATTAAGCTGAAAACTATTAATAAAATTTATTGGAATGAGCCATTTTCCTTTCTAAAAGGAAAGATATTTCCCCTTTCCGCTGTTATTGGTATACTAGAAAGATTTGACTAAGTTTGAAAATTGTTTCACGTTTCAATTTATATTGTGGAAGACACAAATTATGTATTGTTTATAAAAGTGTTTATTAAAATTAATAATTTTTAGCATTCCTTATCTGTGCAGCCCGTGTTACCAGTGAGAACAATAATTAGAACATTAATCTGTAAACTATTAATAAAATATAAAGTATTGGCCTGTATTTTTTTCTTCTTATTTTCTTTCTGAAAAGGAAGATATTTCCTTTTCCGCAGAAATTGGTATATTAGAAAGATTTGACTAAGTTTCGCAATTGTATAACATTTCAAACTGCTTAGTCGAAAACACAAATGGCGTACTGTTTTTAAGAATGTTTATTAAAATTATTTTTTATATTATTTGCGAGGGCATTCTGGATTACCAGAGTGCACATTAATTAATACATCAAACTGAAAATCATATTATAAATTATTGAACTGAACCTTTTTTCTTTTTATTTTCTTTCTAAAAGAGAAGATATTTCACTTTTCCTTTGAAATTGATATATTAGAGAGACTTGACTGTGATAATAATTTCACGTTTGAAATTACATAACCATAAACAAAAATTGTGTATTGTTTGTGAAAGTTTTATTAAAATGGATATAATTTTTTTAAAGTTTTTTTAAGTTATGTCGTTGTATCCTATCTAAAGTCACATAATTGAATTGCGTATTTGTTAATTCGAACATTCAGTATTCGAAATTTTCCATCTTTTAACTATGATCTTTGACAGCAATTACTTAACACTTAACTTTACACTTAACACCAACCCCCTGAGAGGCACCTCGAAATGAAGATAAGATGCTTCCAGCATGGTAGTTGGATCTTGCCACCCTGGAGGGTACATTAATAGGTGGGAGATTAGGATCCTCCTATCGATGACGGGACGTACTTCCTACGGGAAGGGTTGTACCCATGACGGTGATGGCCCTTAGGATTAATTAGGACCAGTGTTGCTGTTGTGGCTGTCCGGACATTCACTATTATGGCTTATTCCGTGTGCCTACACCACACCACACCTTCGTTTCTAGGGCTCATGGGGCCTTTTCTATTTTGTTATAGACGTAGGTAGACTTTATTAAAATATTGCACAACAATCAATAGGAGAGATACAACCAGGTGACAAAATACATATACATACAACATAAAAAGAAAATTAGAATGAAAGATGTCTTGAGTTCAATAAAATTGGATGAATGAAGATGATAATGTACATTATCATTGAAAATATAAAGGAATTATAAAAAAAATTAGTTACTGCTGTCTTCAAATATTTTCAAGGTTTTCTTAATGGGACAAGCTAAAATCTCCATTCGAGTTACACAAGCCCTTCAAATATTTTCCTGAATTTGGAAGTCTTGATGGCTATTCATATTTCAGATGTATTATTACTATTTGGCTTCTGTGACCTATCAATAAAGTCTTTGTGACTAGAAAGTCGAGATTCGAGATCCGATTCCGATGTATGATCTACCATTTATACAAGGTTGATGATCGTTAAATCTGCTGGAAGTCAAACATCCTCCCACTGATGTGGAGTGAAAATTTAAAGTATGAGAACAGAACGCCGTCTCATACCCCCGTATCTGTGACCATTCTGGTCACTTCACGTTTTGATGGGCATGTTACGGGAATTTTATCTTAAGTAATAAAATATTTTCAGTAAGAAAATAATAAAAACAAAACTATTTACAGAATTTACAAGAATAAGAGATGTGATAATGAGAAAAGTTTACAGAGGTTTTCTTCTTTGAAAAATGGTTTAACACTATTATAGGCTGAAATATAACATGAGTTATGATGTACATACATTCTGTGTTCATTTAATTTTTTATGACATAGTAGGTGACGTTGCAGGTATTAAAAGGAGATAGAAAATAATTTGGCTAGTTGGAGCAAAGGGAAACTCTGCTTGATTAAAGTGTATTATAGGGAACTGCTGGTTTTTATCCTCAGTCTTTGTGAGTATGAAATTTGTTGAGGACTAGGAAGGTGTGAATAGATTTCTATTTCCACTTATAAATTTAATTGTGCGTTGGATTTTTTGCTTGGATAAACGGTTGCTGGCGACTCTTCTCAGCCATTCCAGTTCATGGCTTGGCGATGGTTTCTTCATATGCCAAGAGATTGTGGGGATACATTCCGTGGCATAATGAAGTGCCGTTCCAGTCCCACCACAACTGCACTGATCACTCTCAGAAAGGTTGAACCTTTTAAGGTAGGCAGGAAAAAGGCCGTGTTCTGAGAAAAAAATAATATCCTCTCTGATCCAGTTTGTAGAATAAAGGTTGACTGAAGGCAGAATATTGAAAACTTTCCTGCCTGTGTCACCATTGCTCAAATATCCTTGCCATTCCTCTAGCATGTCTTTCCGGAGCAGGGCTTTTATATATGGTTTGGGAAGTTTGGTTTGTTTATAATTTTGCCCATTTCGAGTTGCGTTCTTTGCTAGTTGGTCTGCTTTTTCGTTGCCTAAATTTCCTGCATTCGCTTTAACCCATGAGATCTGTATTATTGTATTTGTAAGCAAGATACCAAACATTTCTCTTGCTATTTGGTTTGTACTCTTTGGATTAGAAGATGCCATGATACTAGTTCTATTATCGACATGTATTTTAAAAGTGTTGTTGTTTGCAAACTGTGATGCATATTTTACTGCTTCATGTGGTGCAGTGAGTTCAGTAATTTAAAATATCATCCTCCTCAAATCACGTTAAGTATTAATAGTTACATGTGCAGATATTTTCACATACTTTTACCAATTAAAAACCAATAAACTTTGATATCAATAATATTTTAGGAATTATCATGCCTTTTAGTCTTAATCTGCGTCTCCTTTAATCACCTGCAAACAGGTTTACCCTGCTATTCCAAGGATTTATTCTATGCGTGAGAGGTAAATTGATTGCTAATAGAAGAAAGATCGTAATATGAATCCCATAGGTTGTCGAAATATGTAAAAATCTTAATTTCGAATTTTTTGAAAGGAACAGAAAGTTCTTCCTTATTTATTTTTCAAAATCCTTCATTTTATTTGAGATTATGTCTGCCCTTTTATCTAAAAATGTTTGGTTTTAGAATGGTTTAAAATAACGAAACACACCTTTGTAAAATGCAACAATTTCGAATATATATTTTCATTTGTTAGATTAATCAAAACAGAAGTAAAAAATGAGAAAAAACTATAGCGAAAGTAGAAAAAAACCCTAAAGAAAACCAATAAGAAAAAGAAATCCGGCCTCATGACTTTCTCAAGGGTCACCATCAGGCAGAGATTCCAATAAATGGTGGCATTTCTTTCTGTAAAGGGTTTGACTATTGTCTAAAATATTAACCCTTCTATGGGGACGTGGAATATTTTGGGTCATAGATGGGTTAATTTTTTAGACAATAGTCAATTCCTTTCCAGAAAAAAATGCCACCTTTTATCGGAATCCCTGACAGATGGTGACCCTTGAGAAAGTCATCAGGCCGGATTTCTTTTTCTTATTGATTTTCTTTCGGTTTTTTCCCTACTTTCGCTATAGTTTTTTCCTCATTTTTTTACTTCTGTTTTGATTCATCTATGTTCCACTGTGTTTCTAGGAATAGTAGCATACGGACTATTCCTATATATCTTTTTAATTTAATAATTAAAAATTACAATTCGTAATGTATCTTTTTTGTATTCGGTTTAGACTTATAAAATTGTTTTATCTTTGATCTTATATTCCTTTATTTATGTTATATGGAAAGAAAATTTTATATTTTAGCCTTCGCTGTAAACGTGTTGTTTCCTGAAAATTACGAGTATTCTCACCAATTTACTACCATTTTAAATTAAGAGATTTCCCCCAAGTAACCCTAGTAAAGGAGCTACAAAGTGGGTCCTTAATATATTCTCTGGAAAATGGCGACAAGCTGCTATAGCCTAATTTAAGGGTCTTTAATCCAAAGTCGGTTCGATTACCCAATGTAGTGTGTGTGGTGACGGTGCAAATAAAATCTAATAATGTCGTATTAAAACTTCTAGCTTTGGGAAGCTTTAAAATTCTGAGAGTTCTTCTTATCTGATGACAGATTAAAATTTGGCGATTTCTCCCCCCCACCTCATCCTAGTAATTTCGAAACAGGACAAATAAATTTAAATGAAACAAGGACAACATGTTTCGTTCCACTTGTTGTCCTTATTTCGTTTCGTTTTCATTTCCATGTGGCCCAGAAAGTATGTATTTAATCATAAAGTAACACTTAAAAAATATTTTTTTAAAAAAAACTTTTCTTACTCTAATCTGTTTATCAGTGAGAATATCAGGAAAAAAATAGTTTTAGAAAAAGTTGCTAATGCAGAAAATACAACTTTAGAAGAAACCACGCATTAACTAATTGATTTTAAAAGTCGGAAATTTCTCCTATTGCTTATTTTTAGGGTACTTTTGTTGATGATTACATTTTATTTACAATATCAAGATTTCGAAAAGAGATTAGAGAAAAAAGGCAGAAATCTATTAAAAAAAATTCTTAATTTTTGCCCCTAATACTTTTTTTAGATGAAAATAAAAGTAAGACCTTAAAAAATATTCTTAAAAAATTAGAAAATTATTTATCAATTCAGTGATCGTTTTTAAAGGCTTGCTTAAAAATAATAATTTGCCGAATTTTGTTGAAACTTTATACTAAAAATATTCTATGCTGTAATGATGGAGGCGGGTAAAAGAAATATTGATGTCCCGGGAACTAGTCTAGTGGGATGCTATTGAAACAAAATATTAGAACATTTATATAATTTTTTAGGACAAAATATTTTGAAAAGGTGAATAAATAATGTCCGGATGCCATCGATATTTTCTAAACCACTGATAATGTCTTGTAACGAAATTTTTTTACTATGCTCTGGGCACCTGTTACTCTTCCTACGCTTCTGAAGGAATTTTTGTAACTAGTTTCGGTCACAGTTATTAAAAAGAATGATGAAAGAAGACATTTTAGAAGATTTCGCGTACCCCATTTTTTTATGAAACGCCGAGAGAAGTCAATATAATCTATTTAAAAAGTATGTATAACAGCCGGTAATTTTAAAAAATTCTATGTACCCAATTTTTCAGCTTGATGAACATTTTTTGTCTTTAATATGGTAATGAATGCATAAATTATTTCAAATTAATAATAGATTATGACGAATTTGACATATTTTTTCAATCGATAATATGATATTCTCTAATTTAATTTTCAAGAATCTTTCAATGCAATTCTATATAGAGAGAGCAGTAAAGCAACACGAGCTAAATATAAATTATTGATTATTACTATATTTCAGAAATAATAATAAAAATCTTTATATTTTAGGGGAAAAAAAGCAAAATTTTCTGATAGACAAATCTCCTCGATTCAAAATGCTTATATATGCCTTATTTTTCGAATCTTTCCATTGAAACCGCATTTTTTGAAGCTTTCGTCTTAAGAGAAAAGATAATTCTAACTTTTTAAAAACAAAAATGTATTCTCTAAATCAGATTCATTCGAATTATTGAAGTTTTTTTTTAACATAGTATTTAATTATATTTGTTTGTACTTGAGAATTAATGAAGTACTCGGTTTTACTTCTGAAATAAAAGTTATTTGTTTAGCTCCATTGTGGATTTCTCTCCGTAACTTAATACCTTCCTACTCCACATTTTTAAAATCTATCCTGCATTCCTTTTGGCGAAATGTGAAAGGAGATTATAAGCCCTAATCCTTTTCTCCTCTATTTCTGAAATTTTTTATGTTTTCCGTTTTTTATCTAAAGATTTCTGAATGCAAGTGTTTAGTTTTGCTCTATAATATATTACTCTCCCTATTTTTTAACTTCTTATTCATTATTTTCGAAATCTCCCTTATTCTTTCTTTTGTCGAGGTAGGAAAAGAGATTGCAAACCATAATCCCTTGCTTTCACATTTCTTTAAAAACATGTTTTTTTCCCTTTATAGAAGACTTATTTCACGAAGAATCATTAACTTTTTCTTTTCTACATCGGATAAATTTTACGAAAAGAAAGTTTTTATAGAAATACAGTGTCAATATTTATTTAAAGATTGCATCGTTTTCTCTCAAGGGCTTTATCAAAGCTTCCATTTTTATCTATCCGGAATAAGTCTAAAGTTTTTTAGTCAAAGATAACTTTAGTCTAAACCATTGTATTTTAATTTATAATTTTAATTAAAATATTTTCAGCATTATACATGAGATTGACTTAACTGGTTTTGTACAAGACATCCTACAACCAGGGCAAGCCACTTGCGTTATGACATTAATTCAAGCTGACTTTATACACGTCAAATTTGACGCGTTAGTTTCATTTTGGAATCCATCACATGTTCTGCAAGAAATAAAAGACTTGAGACTTCCAATACAGATTTAAATAAATCGGATAATATATGACATGGGAGTTTACGTTTGTCATTTGTATGCCATATCATTTATTGCACTTCTTAGTGAAGAAAAGTGGTACAATGAAGAAAAGCAAATCAATTAAATGAAGTGCGATTACATGTCAAATCACATGCGTAGTTATATTTGGTATATGCGTAAGACATACATAACACGAAATAGCCAGTCATTTTTTAGAGAACTTATTTATTAACCGTTTCAGTGCTGCTTGTTTGTATCGAGAATGTGGAGACACTGCTGTTTGTTAGTATAATTTTTCATCTATTGAGAGCAGTTGTATTCATGTCAATTACAATTTTTATTCATTTCACTCAATTGTGGTTTACAATGACATAGGAATTAAAATAAAATACAGTGGTAAATAGAAAGGCAGTAGAGCGGTGGATTGTGGCACAGTGGAAAAAATGTCAATAAAAAAGACATATAAGGTTTTGACTTTAATTTTTTTTAAATCCTCATCAGATCTATAAAGGCAAGAGATAATTTTTACAAAAAAGATTGTTTATGTACAAAAAAATTATATCAGATAATATATATATATATATATATATATATATATATATATATATATATATAAATTATAAACATTTTTTTCTACCGTACCAGAATCCATGGCTGTAGTATATTACTATATATAAATTATATACATTTTTTTTCTATCGTACCAGAATCCATGGCTGTAGTATATCACTGCTTGCCACTGTGTTTTATTTATTTATTTGTATTAAAAGCATTGTTTTATAGGAATTTGAAATTCTTTTTATTTTTGAGCAAGTGTTATACTGATAATTACTAATAACACAAGAAGGCTGCCAATAAATAAATAGTTTTCTTTAGAAAAATTGCTTGGGCAAAACTTGCGATAGAGTGATGTATGTAATGTTTTGACTTAATTTTTTTAAAGTCATCAGATCTATAAAGGCAAGAGATAATTTTTACAAAAAAGATTGTTTATGTACAAAAATATTATATCAGATTATATATATATATATATATATATATATATATATATATATATA
>JAOUZG010026676.1:672538-740389 GCA_026289955.1 Argiope argentata | reverse complement strand
ATCAGATTTTTTCACTTTGAACATTTTTAGAAAAAAATCTAATCAAAATTTTAACAAATCGATCCCTAATTCTATTAAGCATACATTTAAGAGTAAGCAGAAAAAAATTAATGCAATTACAATAAAATGTGATTGACTTTTAGCATTTTGTAGCAGACAAAATTTTGAAAAAAGTCAAACTTAGAAAAACAGCTTTAAAGTTTTCAACACAATAAAATAATAATAAAAAAATCTCGCATGAAGTTAGATTTTTTTTTTCAGAACAATTATATGACATTTGTAAGTGTTAGGATACCAATTTTATTAATACACATTATTACCATATTTATTAATGAACATTACCATATATATTAATTATCAAAAAAATTAAGGAAGAAATTATAAAATAATCACTTTTTTTTAATTCAATAAATTTTTTAGTAAAAATATTTATAAAATGATCTGAAATTCGGTTTATCATATAAACAATACTATACAGTAACAATTCAAGGCCATTTAATTAAAATTTAAATGAATTCAGCCATTTTGAAGTAGGTAAATTTTCTAGACAATGCTTGCCATAAAAAAAACAAATGTACAAAAATTTTCACTATGAAACAGTTTATATAAATACATAATATTTTAAATAATGTATTATCATTCAAACATAATTCTATAAAACTTTTGTGTTAATCTGAGACGTATAGATGAAATAATGAAAGCATAATTAACATAAGCAGTAACGACATATTTGAAAATGACCCCAAAAATGTACAAAATTTTATATAGCAAGGTAATATGGTGTATTTTTATTAATAGCAAGGGAATGGGATTTCCTTTTAATACGAGACATTTTCGAAACCCTATTAAAAAGCAGATAATAAATAAATAAATTAAGTAGTCTTTAAAAAGACAGTTTTGATTTCAAAGTGATTATAATATAACCAAAGGTAAATTCAATCAAAAACCTCAACGAAAGAGGTAAAACTACAAACAAACATGGATTTACTGTTACTGTTTCAAATTTTGCCTCTTTGTATTTCATGGAAAAAAGGAGAAGCTTGGCTTGGCTACTCGCACATGAAATACGTCGGATGTGAACTCAGGAATTGGGCATGCAAGCTGATATCACGTTAGACAAAATAGTTCCATATCTCATTAAATACTTGTCGAATTGTTTTAAAATTTTCAGAATAACAAATCAAAGGTTCAAGGATCATTATTCACTAAAAACCAGAAAATCGACATTTTCATCGATTTTCCGAAATTTTGAGGTACCGAGTCCCCTTAAAAAAATTGCCTGGGCGGAACTTGCGATAGTGTGATGTATGCAGTAATAAAAATGACAATGGGATTAACCCTTTGCACTCGGAAAAGTAATTCGATGCATAATTATTCAACATAAAAAGGCTTGTTTATTTATTGCTCCAAATTTGTGTGTGCGCGCGCTCGCGCTTATAATTGAATTTATCCGTCTTTTTACCATTATCTAGGTATTTTTAATCATCAAAATTGAAAAATAAATAAACAAAACTTCAAAATGATGCACCGTCTTGAATGGTGCCGAAGAGGAGCCATCGAGTGCAAAGAGTTAACGCTATATGTAAAAAAGGAATTTTTGGAATTTGTACAGCAAAACATTCTTATAATAAGTGAGAATAAAAAAACCTTTTTGTTGATCAAAACTACTTGTTACATAATAATTAATCTTAATTATAAATGTTTTTATTGTTTTCCAAAAAAATTAATACTCATTTCATTCCCCACTTTTAGAATATATAAGAAAACTCTTCAGCACTCAAACGGTTAAGTTAAACTTGAGCTTTCATTAATTTTTTAAAAATTCAACATAAACATTATTAAAATTCTAAGCATTTTTAATTTACAAACAGATTTCTCCAAACATAATTATCTTAATTTAGAAACAGATACTTCTTTTCGCCATTGTTTTCTTCGTCAATTTTTGCTTTTTAAAGAAGATCTTTATTGCTGCCACCCAACTCTTCTTCTGGTACTGAAGTGCCGATAATTGACTGGGTTTCATCGTTTCACACAAGTTAATTAAGGGTACACATGGAAGGTAAACAAATTTGTTTCTCTCTCTTGTTTATTTACTTCTTTTTCATCGCCAGACACCCTTTTAATGGTCTGAACTGCACGCTAGATAATTAATTGCTTTTTTTCGTTAAGCAATTAAATTTGGGAAGGAATTTATTGATATAACAAAGAAATCAATTAAGAACAAGCCCTTACGAATTCCAGCTTTCAAATTATTCAACGTAATTAAATTCCTGAAAATAAATTTGCGAAAAAAGTTTTCCCCTTTAGTTATTTTGTATCTCGAAATGCTCTTCAAATTCTGTAAGTTAACTGGTTAAACATCATTATAGATACATTGAAATCATTTTAAACTTTTCTTCAAGTGCTTTCTAAATAGGATGATGGGACCCGAATAGTTTGTACAGATTTTTGTTCTTATTATATTTTACTAAGAAAAGTTAAACATGGTTCTTCAACTTAATAGAAAATTAAATTGAAAAAATACCTCATTACATTAGTATAAACTTTGTTTCTTTAAAGCTAGTTAACTTATTTTAAAGTAAACAAAAATTAAATAGAATCCAAACTGTTTGGATTTAAAATATTGAATTTTAAAGGTTAAAGAGAAATGATTCTAAAAATACAATAAATTGACCTTTAACGCTTTCCCTAATCGAGATGATAAGGTATAGAAGTTAGCCTACTCTATTTGTAAAGAAATATCGCGTTTATATAACTCTGATTTATAAAATAAGTTGTGGAATTTTACCAGAAATGTACTAAAAACAAGCTTGAAAGTCATTTTTTCTAATTATTTCGTTGCTTCTTGGATAATTTTGTGGTAATTGGAAATCTAATTTGAATAATATTGATAATAATCAGATTTGGTTCTTTACATAATTTAACCCCTTGACATATGAATTTATTTAACTTTCTAATTAGATAAATATCCTATTTTGGTCATTCATAGCTAATTAGATTTTTTTAATAATATATGGAGCATTTGGGATATTAAAGCGTTTCGAATTGATTTTGCGTATTTAAATACTTAATTCTGTGGCTTAATTGCAAACGTGAAACTAAAAATTTAGTAATTCGATGCGCGTGTCAGACAGGTCATTGTATGCAAAAAAAGTTAAAAGTGAATGTCAATGAATGGTTAAATTTTTCCTTAGAAGGAATAGTGATGCATTTATATTTTTGTAGAAAAGTCTTTTATTTCCTGCTAGAGAAAAATAACACATCTGCCTTGATGTCATAGTCTGCCTTGATATCTAAAATGTCATTCAATATTTTAGATGAGAATCTTAATTTCCGAAATGTTTTCCTGTAAATTATCGTGGTCTTTACAAAGAGCACTGGATAATAAAAATTAAACAGAATAAGCTTTATTCTAAAAAAATTTCAGATAAATAACCCGTGTATTTCTAAAAAATATTATTTTATCTGGAGCACTGGAATATAAAAATTAGATAAAACAAACTTTAATCACAAACTAAGAATAAATGGATCAACTATGCATTTTTCGAAAATACATGTCCTTCTATAAAAAGCATTTAACTATAGAAACTAGGGATGGCTAATTTTTTGCCAGAAAATAAATAGATCAATCAAACAAAGCTTACTCTAGCAACTAACTCATATTCATATGGCACATGTCAAGTACTCCTTATTAATTTGATTTCGAAACTCTTTGCTGATATTGATGAGGAAAAAAGGATGTGACATCTTAAAATAACATGACAAAGTGCCTTTCTCTATTAGATGGCATGTTCACATATTTGCCATTTATTATGACATAGTATGGAATGACTTCAGTATTGGTTGATAAATTGTATGAATCATTTGTCCGAATAACTTCTTTTTTCCAAACTGATCAATTTCCAAATGTCCTTAATGGATTATTTTGTTTCAAGTTCTGTATATTTTTTCTAATATTTAAAAATTTTTACTATTCAATCTTAGATTGGAAAACATTCCGCCCTTTGCGCATGCGTAGAGAGGAGTTTATTTCGCCAAAAAGAGGCATAAGAAAATAAATGAAAGTAGAAGATGCTTACATTTAGGAGTAGGATGAACAGAAAGTGTAACAACTGCTCATCCTTCTGCATACTACCCCTCATCGAAGTGCAATTGTTGAAAAGTGCTGGTTTCAGAATCCTAAAATTAACCGTACATTTCCTAAAACAGTTTCACGAATATTCTGATAGCTCTGATAAAATCAAAACTATTAAGAATTCTTTAAAAATAAATAGTATTTGACATAAAAATGAGTAGATTTCAGTATAAACAGAAATTTTCTGGAATTAGACCTGGAAAATTTGTTGCAAACATCTTAAAATCCATCATTTATTTAAATTATGTCCTTTTTTAACAAATTATCGATTTATAAAAGTTTGCGATGAATTTTTTATTGAGTGGATTGATGAAAATTTTCGATTTATTATTAATTCTGCTCATATTTCGTCATAGAACATTTTTAGTCTTATAGCTTTGATTGTTAAGTTTTATTTTTGAAATAAAAATGTAAATTTCTCGTGATTAGACGTCTTATTACATTTGTACGGATTTTTCTATTTTATTTAAATAGATGACTTTGCTCAGTTCTTCCATAGATTCTTATTACTAAAAATGGATTTTTTAAAATTACACATTTTTACGTTCAAGATAACTTTAACAAACTAATTACATTTTTCATATTATTAATTATTTTTATACTACAAGTATTTCTAGTAAGAGATCACAGGTTTTGAATCCAATTTTATCGAAATTTCAAATTTTATCCACTAGATATAAATTCAACTTCCTAGTATACATAGTTCCTTCAGGTTTGACAATAAAAAAAACGGTCAAGTCACTTTCGCTCATTGATTCAACATCAATATGTGGACAAAGGATATCTGCTAAATGCATTATTTCAAGCCATGTGGATTGAAAGATAATTAAAAAGGACAACTCCAACGAGCTTAAAGGCACACGGAAAATACTGAACGATCGGACTGCAGCAATAACAACACTTGTGGAAACTTTAAATGAGACCTAAGGACTATAACCGTCCACGGTACAGCCCTTCCCGTGGGAAGTACGTCCCGACATGGATAAGAAGCAACCAATCCCCCAGCATTTCTGTACTGACAAAGGTGGCAAGAACCAACCACCATACTGGAAGCTTATTACCCCCCTATTTGAGGTCTCCCCCGGGGGAATAGTATTGAAAGATAAAGCGACCAAATATTTGTCTTTAATTTTATTAGCTTACAGACATACAGGAAATTGATAAATACATATAATGATTCTTTTTATTTACAAAGAAAAAAATTGTTTGAAATTCTTTGTAAATAAAGTGTTTGAAAGAAATGCCACACTGAATGTTCAAAGCTGGTAAATACAGAGTGAAAAAGGTCAAAAGGTCATTTTATAAATTTTTGTACGTTATTATATGTCGGAAACACATAATAATATTCTATATAAAAAATCATGCTAATTTTGTATTATAAACAAATATTTTTCGAATTCAATACATAAGGAAAAAAACTATTTTATAATAAATTTTAGACTTCCATGTATCCCACTCCGAAATATTGGCCTGAAAAGTAGTTACTCAGGCAAACAATACGAAACATCCATTACTTCAAGAAAGAGCTATCAACTTTCCATCAGCTATCACAATTCTGAAAGTAACTGAAGTGTATACATCTAAGAAAGAGGGCAAGGCCTCACTTTGATCGATTGAAGCAAATAGCATTTATTCATCAGGCTTCTTTGCCGTTTTCGCTAAAAGGCAGAATCTCTTGAATAAGGGGACATTCAATTCCTGTGAGACTTTCGAGATCGTTTAACGTAAATCCTATTCGATAAAAGCCATTGATTCAGCTGCATCAATGGTGAATGAGGATGACCAAATAAAAATGGTGTTCATTGTTCATTGAAAGATCAATCCACGTGAAAGGTCTAAATATTCTAACCTACAAGGTTCTTTCGGATGTTGTTTTCTTTACCTATTGCATTATTTATTCTTCTGCTTGCAGCTTATGTTGAATCTGGACATCAAGGATATCATTCATAGATAGAGAGAAACAATTTAGATTGCCTCTTTCGTTTATGTATTATTTCTTTGAGAAAATTATTTAAAACCTCTTTCGTGAAAATGTTTTTGTTTATACTGTATACTGCAAAATTTCGTATTTAGTGTCGTCAAAATTATCACATTTAATGACAAAATGCATTTAAATACATTTAATGATTCTTAAATGATAATTAGGTTATCGAAAAATAGTTTTTGGTCTAGCAAACATTGATTACTAAACTGGAGAAAGAGAAAAGAATGATGTTAAAACTATAAATTATTCATCTGCGATTTTCATACGCTGATTTTTGCAACTGCTTTTATGATGTAAATGTCACATTGAATTAGTCCCAGTATGTATTTGATTCCATTTCGAAATGTGAAATGTGACGTTAAAAAAATAGTTGTTTTGTTACATTAAATTTTTGAGTCTTGGATCTTTCTTTATATCAATATTTCGTTAGAAGTGTAAATGACTCTTAGATTGAAATTACAATTTTTTCTTAAATTATTTACTTTAGTGTAAAGTAAATAAAAACGCCCATAAAATATTTTTTATGTAATTTGACTGAGAAATAGATTCGAATCTGAAAACTGGTTGGATAAGCAGGTAACAAACATTAAATATAACATATATCATTATTTATAGTAATAACTAATCAGCTTTGATAACCATTTAGTTCTCCAGAAATAATATTAGCTAAAAATTTCAATTAAATATGTTGTATAACTATGTTTTAATGGCTTCCTATGGAAAATATTTTTTAATTTTGATGAACTCGATTCTCATGTTATTTTAAACGTTTTGTACTATTCTACTTATTATTCATATCTGTTATATATTTTCCTAATTTTCTATATCTCTATACATTCAATTATATCCTAATAAGAGCTGCGGTATTTAAAATTGAGCAGGATTTGTAAAATTTTTGCCATTGTTTGATTTTGAAGTTAAACCATAATTATAAGAACTATAAAACGTCAAAAAATTTATTAAAATTGTATTTTACGCCTAAATCTAACCAAAGCGAGTAAAAATAAACCAAATCTTCATATCTTGATCATAAATAATAGAAAAAGTCGAATGAAATATTAGTAGCATCTATAAAAACTATAAGAATTTCACTTAAACAATGAAATGAAGCGTTGTAAAATAGCTTCATACACTTTTCACAAAATGACATGAAAGTCAAAAAATCCCCCTGCCAAAAATTATTTCATTGAA
Source organism: Argiope argentata (assembly GCA_026289955.1). Lineage (NCBI taxonomy): Eukaryota > Metazoa > Arthropoda > Arachnida > Araneae > Araneidae > Argiope > Argiope argentata. Next base: position 733,079 of record JAOUZG010026676.1, on the reverse strand, counting down.
AAGATTTCTTTTAATTCTAAGTGTAATAATTTCGGTAATCAGATCGGGAAAAAAGCAAGAATTTTGCTTGGATTTTAAGTAAAATTTCAACAAACTTACTGCCTTCTCCGTCAGAGTATATAAGTTCCAAATTTTGCTGCACTAATTCAAATGTCTGGCACATACACACATTCACCTTTAATATTAGCATTTCAATCAGTTACAGTCTTTGGAAATGGAGAATCACAGTAACCTTCTACAAACCCAACAACAACAAAAAAAATCACAGGGAGTGTGATCTGGGCATCATGGTGGCTAAGGTAACAATTTTTTGCTTTGTTAAATGAGCGACCAATATGCCAATATGATTACATACTTTTGAGATAGAGTCTCTTATTCGATAATTAATTTCAAAGCCCACAACTGTTATTGATAACATCTACACAGTTACGCTACAGATGGTTTGGCAAGAAATGCATCACAGGCATGACATATACTGCTCAATAATAAGTGCATATATTAAACACATGCTATTCTTAAATTCAGAATTTGAAAATTTTGTCTTTTGAAATAGGAATTGCTCAAACAAATACAACTGCAACCAGTTGCAAAGTAATGTTTAGAAAATTACACATTCGCTTTGATTTACCTTACATACCTTCTTTTGGCAAGATCAGCAAAATAGAGCCGGCGTCCTGTCATAGGGGTAGCACGTCTTCCATGAGAGCTAATCGTCCTGAGTTTGAATCCCGGTTTGGGCATAGTCGTTCTTCTGTGTTCTATCTGTAAGGTGTATGAATGTACGCCCCCTGTAAAAAGGGGCTGAAAGCGAGTGTTAGCTAAAATCGTACTCTTTCCTAGTTGGCGCTACTTCAAAACAAGAGACGCACCTTTCGGGTTAAAACTAGCTGATGCCTTGGTGAAGCTTGCCCATGGCAAGTGCCATTAGAAGCAACAACAACAGCAAAATAGAGATTTACTAGAAAATTCTTTTCCCTTTTATAAGGGCCTTTCTTTATGCTCTATTTTTGTTTCTAGATGACATCTATTACCAGATAAAAGTAAATTACGCGAGAAACATTTAATTGTCTTATGAATATTTTATATTTCTTTGCACCATAAAACAGATTTATTTTTTATATATATAAAAATGACCGCTTTGCACCTTATTTTGGGATTTTTAAAAATAAAGAATAACGTTATAAAGAGGAAATTGGAAACCTGGGAAAGTCCGTAGAATACTAAAGAATTCAGCTTTAATAGCAGGTTTGATATTTAATAATAAAATCCTTAAATCTTATTTTAAAAAATCTAAATCTAAATACCGCAATGATGACTTTGGAGTTGCATTACAGAATTTTTCAAAAGAATAGGCTCATAAAAGCAAGACTCGGCGGAATTCACACAAAGGATTTTTTTTTACCCTCATGAACAAAAGTAATTCTTTTTCAATATTTCAAAAGGATTTCTTTCGTGGATTTAACGAACCAGTTAAAATAATTGATTATTTTATTTATTTATTTATTTATTCATTTATTCTCCTTTAAACCTACTTCTTTTTACCTCTACAGGATCGATATTTCGGCTCTTGTGATAGGATGGCTCCTCTAATATTAATTGAAAATTCTAAACCTTTAATAAATCTCAGTTTCAAGGTATTAATTTTCAAAATTTCTGCTGTTCTAAAATGTATAAAAATCTGCTTGAATAAGGTCAAAGAAAACAGAAAATTTCAAATATTTAAACAATTTTTAAATGCTGATATAATGAAAAAATGGATTGCAAGAAAATATTACTGAGGCCTTAAAACTACTACATGTAGTATCTTAGTTTAATATCTGGATAAACTTTAAAAAAAATTTAGAAAAAAAAAAGCTCATGAAAAAAATTTATATAAATGTTACGATTCATAGAATTAGATTCTATCTTCAGAAACTGAAATTTACTGTTTCTATTTCGAACCTACAAAAATGCTGTTAGAAATCTCTTCTTTAGTTTGTTAAGTTCTTTTAATCTTTTCAAAATCCCACATAATTAGAAAGGAAAAACATTTTTACTAAGACTTCTTTTATTTCGTTAGTTTCTTAGTTGTTTTAAACGTAGCGGATAGAAAAAAATGTTAAGTTTTTCTTGCAGTTTGTCACCGATTTTTTAGTGGTAAATTTCAGATATTGAAATAATAAGTTCCTGTTAAAAAATATCTTCCATCCGACGGAAATATGCTCTGAAAAACAAGAATAAACCATCATCAGAAAAAGGAGGCTCTTAGCAACTTACAAAACTTTATAACAGAGCTTTCAAGTATGGATTGAAGGAAAAGACTTGATGGCTTTCATATTTTCAACAATAATAACCATAATAATACCTTATAGGCACTTCTGTAAATTTTATGTGAAATGTTCTGTCAAAATTTCAGTCATTCTGGATAATTTCTATGCTTATGAATCAGTCTTCAAAATCTGCATTTTCCTACCGCCAAATAAATAACGAATTCTGTTTGTTTTTTCCTCACATTAATGAGGTTAGGCTTAACATGTTTTCGGCAGATTATTTTAAACGATTCTATTTATTTTAATAATGTTTAATGCATTTAAAATTAAACATCGTTAATTAATCGATTTTTCCGATTCATTTTGAAGTACTTTCTAATCAAAATAATACAGAATAAAGAAACTTTGAAATTTCTCATCTATATTGCGTTACCCCAACTGGTGTAGAAAAATCAAAGGGAGGATTCAAAACCATTTTGCGTTGTCAAATGGTTTTTAAATCTCCATTGGCGTTGAAAATTCAATGCTAGTATAATTTTTTGATAAAATTATTTATAGTAATAGTAATTGTTAGGTTGGATTGTTAGGTTAGTATGGCGTTGGATTTACATTCCTTGGGCTGAGATTTTGAACACCATATATAGAAAGGAGAATACCATGAAATTCGCTTTTTATTTCCACTTAATATTGTGATTCTGTCATATTTATATACATATTTATATTAATTGCAATTATTTAATAAAAAGTAATTAAAATACATTTTTTCTTTATTAACCTATGTAGGAATTGATTTTAAAATATTGTGTTTTATATTACTTGTTTATCTTAGAAACATTTTGTTCGAATTTATATTTTAAGTAATTAACTCTTCTGCAATCCAAAAATCATAAAGATTTAATATTGATTCCTAAACAGAATTTCACAATATAAAAAATTCCATAAAAATACATCCCATAAAAATATACCATCAACAGATAAATTCTGTTTCACTATTTCGAGATTACTTTTAAGCCGTATTGAAATTTAACGAAATAAAACAATCTCATTTCATTGAAATAGTTTTTTTTTATTCCACTTAATATGCAACTTTTCTTTGATCCTGAAAGAGGATTAGGAGTTTAGTGATTTTGAAAATGTTCTCTGATTTTCAAATTTTTATAAAATAAAGCTTAAAATATGATTTGACTCACAAAATCACCACCAACATATATATAACGAAAAGTAAAATTTGTTTTTTGAAGAGAAATATTTATTTATTTATTTTATTTTTTCTGTAGATGTTAGACTTTGATGCCATCATGCACCTCATGATGTATAGATGGCTAAGGGCCTGGGTGCCAGACTTCATCTGTCAGAGACAAGAGCAACTGCACACCTTTGAATATCAAAGCATGAGAACACAATAAATCTTGATTAATGATTTTTATAAGAACAAAGAAAATTGGTTTTTCTGAAAAAATTTCACTTTTAAAACTGTAGTACAGATATTGATTGCAAACCTCGTTATTCTTAACGGTACTGAACAAAATAAGAAACTCATGCAAAAGCATTCCGGCTTCATATTAATGGTATGAAGAAGAAAAGTGGCGTAGTGTTTATTATATGAATTTTTTCTCCGTTAATATCACCAGTGGCGTTGAAAGTGTAATGAAAGTGTAATGTCCAGGAAATGGAATTATATGTTCCTTCCTTCAACATATTTGACTATAAAAAAAGGTATAAGAACTCCAACTTTTTATCACCTTAGAGTTCCCTAAGACTGGAACTTGGGATATCTATAACCCTCTTACGCTCCTCCCCCCCGTCACAAGGCCTCTTGCTAACACTAGACAACTATGAATATATATTATATGTATATTTTAAGTTTACCATTTTCCAATGTGCATTTATACAGTGCGCAACCAGCTTTCTCACACAGAGGTAGCGCGTCTTCCTCATGTTCTGGGAGTACCGGGTTCGAGTCCCGGTTTGGGCATGGCTGTTCTTCTGTATGCTATCTGTGAGGTGTGTGACTGTACCCTCCCTCCCTGTAAAAAGAAACTATGAAAGCAAATGTGGTGACTGTGTAGCTAAATCGTACTCTTGCCTTAGTTGGTGCTACTTCAAAAAACAGGAGACGCTCCTTTTGGCTTAAATCTGCTGCTGTATCAACAAGGGGCTTGTCCATGGCAAGTTCCATAAGCAACAACAACATGCAGCGTGCATGTATTATAAAGGAATAGATGCTTGTATAGTCATAAAAAAGGGAACATCTTTGTAACTTTGTTATATATTATCACATATTCACAAAAGTGGTGTCGATGAAAATGAGAAAGGGGCAGGTTTGTTGAGATAAACAAATTGATTTGAGATTTTTTTTTTTTTTGATTATTCGGTTCCGCAGGTAATTTTATGTATTTGTATCACATTTCATTCTAAAATGTGCGATAATTCTTGAGATATACTTAATTTTGTTTGCCGATACTCCACCCTCCTCCCTCTTTGAAAAATCAACATATCAGCAGGCATACATTAAGTAAATCTCAGCTTGTTAATAGCAAAATAAGAATTTTTCCATATTTCTATCCCAGGAATTTCAAAGAAACAAACAACACGACTCAAATTTATCCTTAATAGGAGTATGATTCTATCAAAATATAGCTCTTTCTTTTTATTTAAATATTGAAGCATTTCCATTACTCCAAAAATCAATTCATCACTTAGTCCTTTTTAGTAGATCTGCCTCTTAGAAATAAGCACGGTCAATATTTATGAATAATGAAATACGTTGTTTAACCCATTTCTTTCCACAAAAAGTCTCTGATTGCTAAAATACAAACTCTGTAAAGACGTTTTAATCCGATTAAATTATATTAAAAGGATGGATTTTCATTTTTAGGTGGAAAAAATGTTAATCGGATAACAAATGTTAAACGGATTTATTAACTTTACAGTAAGAATAAAAGTAATGGACATCTTTTCTGTTATTCAACGGCTAATGTAATAAAGACAAATAAATACAAATGAATTAAGCGAAGCTCTTAATCATGCTGTAATATTTCTAGCTAGAGGTTCGAAAACAATGTTCTTTCATAAACGCATTTATAAAGATGAGATTATTTCTCATCTATTCTGAGGAGATCATTTTAAGGATACTTTTAAAATGCTCTTTATCTAATTAAAGAAATTTATGAATGAGTGCTCAGCATCAAGTATATAAATAATAGGCGCTAATTAATTTCCTCATTTTAGCATTAATTAATTTACTGAATGGTAAGAAATGGTACGAATGTCGTTGGATCTTTATTTTATTTACATCCAAACGATAACTGCCGGTAAAGAGTAAAAATTAATTAAACATTCCAGCAGTCAATCTACTCTGCAGTCTAATTTTATATTGCCTTAGTGGAAAAAAAATATTATTCCTTTAAAAAAAAGCCGAATTCATGATAAATTAAATTCGTCTGACCTGAAAATGAATTTAATATTTAACTAAATGCGATAGTATAAGGACCGTTAAAGTTCGTGCTTCATAAAAAGTAAAAGGAGGGGTGCAGTAGCTTCTGAGGGTACGGATCCTCTGAGCACCCGAGGGCAGAAGTCTGACTTCTAGCTCGCACATGACACAAACCCTTTTTACGGGGTGGACTTCATTCATGCATTTTCATTCATTCATTCACAGATCTTAATTTAGATCTGGAACAGAGAACGATCACCTCTGAACCAGTACCCCCAGTATCATTACTCTCGATATGGAGGACTTTGTTACTACTACAGATTTAACGTGCGCCAGCTACCACACGCACACGCGCGGGGAGTCTGTTTCTGGCGGGTTCAAACTCGCAGCCCAAGTGATGTGAATCCAACTCTCGACTAACCAGGCTATCCCGGCCTTATAAATACGAATAAATTTAATATATGACCCTTAAAAAGGGGGCATTGCAAATCAACTAATTTAACAAATTTTGCGAATATTTTGAAAACTATTGGGTTATGTCCATTTTTTTTAATTCTGGCATATTAGAATGTCTGCTTTCCACACATGTAAAAGTTTTACATTTACAATTCCCTTTTTCCCACATTCATTTTTAAATGCTCATAAAAAAATATTAAATTTGTATTATTCGGGCATTTATTTCATGACTTTATGAATTTGATAATTTACTTTAGGTAAGTGAAAGAAGTTTCGAGAAATGCATAATACTTTCCGAATAACCACCGAATGTTTTTAAGATCATTTAATATTGGAAGGGTCCTTTTTGAAAACCCTATCATTCGAAATTGTTATCAGAATTCTATAAAATTTTATTGATAGGTTAATTTCGTTACAGCATATTTATTTAGTAAAAAAGAGAGAGAGATTGACGTAATTGAAAAATTTTGAGACACTAGTTAATTAACCACGTAAATTAACTCACTAAATCAGGTTGTCAGTCTCAAAAAAGTTTTCCCCTCGCGTTATTTTCCTAGACACCAAATTTTTGAAGTTGCGATATTAAATATCAAAGTTACAAATGTGTTCCTTTTTGTTTTTATTGTTGACAATTGCATCGATTATTTCAACGCCATTCACTGACTTTACTGCAAATAACGTAGAAAATAAAGAAAAGATTCGCTTATATTTGCAGCAAATCCATACATCTATTTTTCAAGCGATACCTTGGGAGATATCCAATATCAGAGAGTAATTTTGCATCCAATTAAATTGCATTTATTATTGTAATATGCATTGGCATAATATTAACCATACAAAATTAAAAATTCAAAGATCTTGAAGAACAAAAAACCAGTTTATCAAATAGAAAAATTTGAAATCATCTGTAAAATAACTTAAAATAAAGTCGAATTTTGCGAAGTGAAGTTTAAGACCGGAAGCTGTAGAACTGCAGTAGATATTAGATCATTTTTACCTTTGTTGATGCTTTCCTTTTCTTTTGTTATTGTCCTTTTTTGTTATCCAATTTCAGAGATTAATTTTGTCTCCAATTAATCGTGCATTTATTACTTTAATATGCATTGGCATAATATTAATCATACAAAAATAAAGATATTCTTGGGTCCATTGATTCAAAGATCTTGAATAACAAAGTTTATCGAATAGAAAATTTGAAATAATCTATAAATTAATTTAAAATAAAGTCGAATTTTATGAAGTTTAAGCCTAGAAGCTGTAGAACTGCAGTAAATATTAGATCATTTTTACTTTTGTTTTTGCTTTTATTTTGTTATTGTCCCCCCCCCTCCCCGAAAAATGTATTAACTTTTCTTAATAAAATGTATGATCTAATACAAATATAAGTAAGATAATTCATCACGTTCAGAAACTCCAATTAAAATATGAACGCTCACTATCACTTCCCAAAACATTAAAACTTCTGAAAACTAGAATAACATGGAGCTTTGAAAACTGGAATCCATTTCACAGAGTTCACATAAAAACTTGCATAAAGCTATCTCTCTCTCTTACAAACTTAAAACATCCTCTGCCTTTAAGAAAGATTAATAACTCTTTGATATTCAATTTTTCTAGGCAATTTCCCCTTTTAATGGTTTATTCAACTTTTCAATTACATCCATTTCTTTCCCATGAAATAAAAGTCATAGGATGAAGATAGTAACTTGATATTTGTTATTTATAATGTGAATTCGCGAATAAAGAAATGAAGTAAAAAAATCGAACTCAAAGTCTTCTCGGATTACAGTGAAATGGAAATTATTTTTATTTCTTGTTCCAGATCTAATTTTAATCATTCCTTTCTATTTGAAAAGAACTACGTATTTCATCAGTTATGTTATTCTATTTTATTTGAATTTAAACTTTCTGTTCGAAGTTTCATTTTTTTTTTCCTAACTAAGTATATACTGTCTGTTGAATTTTTTGTTGTTGCTATTTTCTTTGCTTGAGTTAACTTTGCTTGCTTGTATAATTATTTAACACATTATTATACAGATTAATTTTTTCCTGTCGTAAACGAGCATTAAAATTATTAAATTCGGACTGAGATAAAAAGTAATCAAGAAATTTTGATGAAGAGTAAATAAATCTGATAGATTAAAAGCTCTGATCTCTAAAAGTTGTTTTAGAGATTTGGATTGAATGTACCATGTGATGCATAGTTGTCAAAGTCTATACTATACAAGAGAAATGGCATTAATTTCCTTAACTTTTGTAATTAGAAATATAATTCCAATTACAAAACTTCATCAAATAAAATATCCAAATGAATAAAAAAATTTAAATTTTTGTAAAGTTTGTGAATAAACAATTGCAAAAATTAAGGTTTTAGATGGCAACATAGCAAATAAAATATCAATAAAAAATTTAAAATTTGTTATAAATACATGAAGCTTCAAGAGCCTGTATAGCCTGGTTGGTAGAGCGTTGACTCGTATTCCTTAGGTTGCGAGTTCGAACACTGCCAACCAAAGACTCTCCGTTTGTGGTGGCTAGCACACTAAAATCTGTCGTGGTCACAAAGTACTCCTTGTTAATAGTAATACCGCTGGGGGGTATTAGGTCAAAAGTCATCGTCCTCTGTTCCAGATCTAAATTACGATTTGTGGTTGAATGAATGAAATGCGTGAATGAAGTCCTCCCCGTAAAAAGGGTTTGGGATGTGTATGAGCTGGAAGTCAGACTTCTACTTTCGGGTTCTCAAGGTTCCATACCCTCAGAAGCTACTGCACCCCTCTTCCCGTTGTAAAGCGGAATGCCAGAACAACAAAATGAACTTTCACTTTTCAATATTTTCTGAGGCATTAAATGGCAAATTTATTTTCATCAATAATTTTTAATACCTCAATCTAGTGCTTGAGTGGATGTTTCGTTGTCTTTTTTCGGTACAATGTACATGTTACACATGATTATTAAAAGATTGGAATTTACTAAATACATTTATTAAATTTAGTTAGATTTTGAAAAAATTCTAAATAATTTATTAATTGAAGTGCTAAAACACTTGTTCTAAACAAACATTTTCGGTATCTATACAAAGTTACATTCTTATACCACTACTTGCGTATAACACCAGTTATACGCAATAATTATCAATATTTATGACATCAAATCAAACTTTCTGAATTCAACGGAAAAAATCTGTTACATGTACAGGAGGCGTGTTAACAGGGAAGAAATTTTAGAAATCCCATGAATAAAAGTCAGCCGGATCAAGTCAAACGATATTAGACAAAATTCAATTGATAAGTCAATCCACCTTCAAGGCATTCAGTATTCAGGAATTCAATCATCGCCTTGGAGATGACGTATGGGGAGAAGGAACAATATCTAAATATTTTAAACTTAAGGACATTAAAAGCTGAGTATATCAGTGACCATTCAGCATACCATTGAACAAAATAAAGCCAACTAAAGAGTTTCTAAAAATACCAAATCACATATTTATAGAAAATCGTTACTGATGTTGTGCCTCTTATACTATGATGCGTTTTTTTTTTTTTTTTTTTTGAAAATTGATCGTTTTGACTATTGACGTTACATCTCGATTAAATCAACTACCATCTGTCAAAATTACAATTTTGAGTGGAAATTTTTTTGATTCCGCCTAAAGTGAAGCCCAGTTCTAAAACTCTGGATGTTGACCATGGGCTGTATGTAACTGTCCATGGAGCTAACAAATGCTATGTGAATGCCAGTATGTTATATGAACATGTCATACAGCCAGAATACTATAGGGAGGCAGCAGATGAAGCTATAAAAATTTCACTATAATGTCTAATATAAACAATCATTAAAAATTTCGGCGAAAGAACTTTCAAAACTTAATTTAAAAATTTTAACATCGGAATATTGAAGAAAAAGATAAATTCCCATATGAAATATTTAAAGAAATTAAAATTTTCTGATGCATACTTAATAAAATCATTACTCAGGCAGCTACAATAATGGTCTTAATATCAAAATATCTGCCTTGTTTCAACCTTAAAGTCTGCATGTGGGGATGTGATGAAAAGATCAATGATAGCATAAACTCTTACATATTCTCTTATCCTCTGCTGAAACATATTAGAAGTAACATAAAAATCAGAATGTCTGCCTGTTGTTATAAGTAGAAAAAGAACTGGGAAAACTCATTCATGCAAGTGAGTGTCAATGAGACTTATTATTCGAAATTTAGAATTGAACTCCTTTATTACACACGCCAGTTTATGTGCTTTCCTTTTTTAATTCTTCTATTTTAGTTTGTTTATTTTTTGGGTTTTTTTTAAATTTTATTTTCCTCCTCTTTATTTCTTTTAAATTTTATTTGATTCAAAATGTATTGTTTTGCATTACATGTGGTTGAGGCTACGCTGCTTGCACTCCTTTACCAGTTCCTTTTTAACTTCCTCTTCTTAATCTTCGCATCCTGCACTTGTATTTACGTCTTTTAGCGAAGGAATATTCCTTTACTTATAAGTTCTGAATTTGCAATTAGAGTTTATAAAATAAGCTTATTTTGGTGTAACGCCTCTTTTGGTGCATTTGTATATAATTGATAAAATATATAACAGTAGTTATGTTGAAGTGTTCCTTGAATCGTCGTTTTTGGATTATTGGGCTCGGAATTGACTGCCTGTACACTAGTGTCAGGGTAACTTAAAAAATAAATAATCAAACATATCAGTCTCTGTATCATTTGCATAATGCCTCCTCTTCCGTGGCGAAATAGAATCTTGCAATTAGCAATCACTAAACTGTTCTTTACATTCATTCTTTATAAGGATGTTGGAAATACGAATGTTTATATTCTTCTGCAGTAAGGTCAGTATTGCGAGTGCATACAATTTAAATAAGCAAAGTTCAAATTGTTCCTTATTGCTGAAATCTGTCATTCCCTTGGACAGCTTAATACCCCCAACACACAATTGCTATTTTCTTCTTGTTTTTCACTACTTCTTTGCAGGGCAAGCCTTTAACAGATTGGACGGATTGTTTTAATAAGACCCAATTCATTTTTCTATAAATATTGCACTCGAACTTATTTAAAAAAAGATCATATTTGGTTTTGGTTTATTTTTAGATAATCGAATTTAAGATTTTTCATATTTTTAAATCTGTTCTCTAATCTATCTATCTCCCCCCCCCCCCTTTTACAATAATTAGTTTTACGAAAGTGCATAAAGAGAGAGAGAGAGAGAAAGTGCATCTTTTTTTCACCTCTCGAAAAGACCTTTTTTTCCCTTCCACTTTGCCGTGGGGTTTACCAGCCATAAAGAGTCTAAACGGTATTCATGGATAAACTATGTACAGATGAAGTTTGTAACATAAATTTTATAATGATTTGTCTTAGAAAAGGCAGGAGAATTTCCACCGATTCTCTATAAATCCAGATTTTTCTCTTTTCTCTACCATATACACACATCTTGATGGATCCTAAGTGTCTTATGTGTAAAGGGACATATGTGGCTGGTAAACTGCTCTGTAGGCGATTTGTGTAATTCTCTGATGTCTTCCAATTATAGCATTTGAGAAAAAAAAGTTCGACGTAGACTGACCTTAATAATTTATAGCCAAACTGAATAACTTGGCTAAGTTGAAGGTTTTAAATCCTTATGATTTTAATTCACATTTTTCTCTGGCTATCTGAATTGCCTATTAATATAGTGTTGATATCGTCTGCAAAATGAATGTGTCTTATTTAACCTAAAATCAAATCCACAAATTGCATTAAAAAATATCAGTTATTTTCATTATTTAAATGCAAGTACAATTCATGTCCACAGCGAACATAAATAAATAACTTTTAATGCCTTTAATTCCCTCTCGCTTTTAAGGTATCCAATAAAAAAATACAATTTTTATAAATTTATGAACTTTTAAAAAATTTAAGTAAATTTACTGCATCTTCTTTTATAATTTCATTGAATAAAGAAATTATAATTTCTTTATTCAATGAATATCTATAGATACAAGTTTGTTATTTTAAAAATTATGGTGGTTTATTTATTCATTATATATAATTTATTGTGACTGATAGATATAACGAATGAGTCATTCTTTGCTTATTTTAATTAAAAATTAACATTTTATTGCTGCATCTTTAATCGAAGATTTTAGTAATTCAAATTTTCAGATAGTTCGAATTTTTGTGGCAACTTCGAATTAGTCACCGTTCGTCTTGTATTTTTTTGCATTTACTTACTGACAGAAACATGATTTGTTTTAATAGATTAAATGTATATTGATATAAACTACCCCTGAATGCTCACGATAAAATAAATGAATAAAAGAAATATTGAAGTTTTATCACCTATTAGAATAAGAAATAAGAAATGATTTTTTTGTGAGTGTGTGGGGGGGAGGTCATTTGCCATGAATGAAAATTCCAGTTTAATTTCAAAGCAATGTTTTCAAACACCAAGATCGTTATTTTTTGTCCTTCTTAGCAATTTTGATTTTCTGAAATATTACAATTTACCCCTTTTTTACAAAAAATTGAATAATGATAAGTATTTTAATTTAAATAATAGAAATATTTATTTTTTAATAATCATGCATTTGATTTACCTAATTTATTTCTCTTTCTAATGTACTTTGTAATGTCATATAATGTATTCAATGAGTGTAATTAATTGCACGCATTTCTTTGTAATTCGATTTTCACTCGCTTTTTGTTATGAGAATTTTGAAACTGAGCTCATATTTTCAATGACTATATACAATGTTAGTTTTTTCAGATTCTTCATAGTATGAATTCATCTATAAATTAACTTGAATTTGTATTTAATGAGGATGGTACCAACTGACAGTGACGTTGAGGACAAATATATTTTTTAAAGATTCCATAGCGTATGTAATGATAATTGGTGTATAAAAAGAAAAAAAAATTAAAAATGGTGTTTCCTTGTTTGAAAATGTGACTTTTAAAAGTACTTTTTAACTAAACTTTTGAAATTCTGGGCTGAAAATTCTCTGAAATTTGCTTACAGTTGGACCACGCACCTCTTAAGGACAGTCCAATTTTTTTTCAAATGTCTAAGCTTTTCAATTTTTCAAATTTTGATTTAATGAATGTTTATATCGAAATCTAAATAAAATGCATGTTTCCCAATTTTAATTGGAGGAAAGGTAATTTCAATTTAAATAGAAGAGTAGAAATTAGTATGCGTGTAGGTTAAAGTAAGAGAACTAGTTTACATTTTATATGCTTGACCTCAAAAACATTGTATTATCAACTTCCTCAAAAACCAAAGTGTTCATTGTAGTTTTTCTGTTATTAATAAAAACTGTAGCACTCATGAAAGATGGAATTTTCCCCTTTCTCACTACCCATCTCCATCACCAGACTGTCTTCGTTTCCCAGTATTTATAGTCAGCCAACTTGAACGAGAAAATTCGACAAAATTTCAATCTTCTAATTCCCACAAGCAATCATAGAAAAATTATTTTGAATAAAATGCTGAATTATTCATTCTTTAGCGATTCTAACGAATAAAAGTAACTGTCGCACTGGAACCATATCCAACAGTTATCGTTTAAAAAATGCTGAAAAAAATGTTATTCTTTTGAAAATAATTTAACTTTTCCCTTCAATGGTAATTTTTTTCAAAAATTTGATAGAAACTAGGGGGAATTCTAAAATTTAGCGTTTTCTTCTTATATAATTATTCAACTTCCGTGATATATTTATGTAACCGTTACAGAAATAAGTAACCGGATTCAAATACGACATAAGGTCGATTTGTCGGAGGTAAACAAAAACAAATCTGTATTGCGAGCTCGGCATATTTTAAAAATTTAAATGAAGTAATAAGGAATATTTTTGAATTATTATAAATTAAATTAAATCATGTATAGTTAAAACTTTAAATATTTATTTAGTCTTATTACTTTATATTTATTTTGATGAATTTTTATGAGTTTTCCTTATTTTCGATCCTTTCATTACTTTTTTCTTTTTTAGCTACAGATAAGTGCTATGTGACGAAATTTTATGAAGCATAAACTTTCTATCCCTAAATAATTCGACAATAAGTTGATATGGTTTTGAGACTTCTCATTAGGTAAATATAATTTTTTTAAATTTTGCTCTCTTTTTTGTCATTTTCTGTTTTACCATGATAATAATTTTACTGCTAAGTACGCTTATCTTTGTGAAGTTAACCTTGTTAATAAATTATTGTGGTTTGTTAAACAATTATTTCCCAGGAATCAAACTTATTTTCAGCAAAACCTATTCTAATATCAAGGTATATATATGTATTTAATGAGCTATTTATTGAATATTTTATTGGGAGTTGAGTTTTATAACCAAACAAACATAAAAAGTACTTATATATATTAGCTGATAAAGATGCATTTTAAAATATTCAAAAGTGAATGTAGTTTCTTTTCTTTTCTTTCTTTCTGTAGTATGATTACTAAATTTTGACTGTCTATTTTTTAAAATCATGTTATATCAAAAATTATTTAAGTACTAAAGGGGTTTGTAACTTAAGTGTTTTTTTAAAATCATTTTATTATTTTAACTTCAATCCCCTGAAAATCTGCAAATTTTACAGTTTAAATAGTTATGCATGTATTGTTTTATGATAATAGTGAATAATACAAAGCATATGATCATGAAATGAATCAATAAAAGGCATTTTTTTAAAATCTTTCTAATATATCTCATTTATTAACTTGATTATTAAATAAATCTTGTTTATAGATCTTTTATTTTTTCATGAGTTGAACTAATTGATTTATATTATTACATCTTAAAAATGGTTTCATTAATTTTATAATTCATGTTATCTTTATTTTACTTGGAACATCTTTTGATTTGACAAAGCTTCCATTTCCCTTCTTCACTTCTTTGGAACAAGAAAATAATCTTCATATGAATTCAAAATTTTACATTTGTCATCAGATTGTTTACTATGGAGTATATTTGGATTAGTGATAATCTGTCTCAAAAGCAACAGGGAAGAAATAACTGGCTCAGATTTTTTTTGGGGACGTGGAGGGGGGGTGATTAATATACCATAATCCCACTAAGTTACTACATCTTATTATGGTTAGATATTGTTTGATTATCTTTCTGGTGGACACAGTTAATTACTTCTTACTTTATTTATATATTGCTAATTTTTTTCATAGTGTTTTGAACTGAATTATGTGCCTAATATAATTGTTACCTGTTATGTATGTTATAGCATATTATGCAGTTTTATCCTAATATTATAAGGGGTTTGGAAGTAGCTTCAGTATTTCTCTGAAGAGTATCTGAAAGTGTTTTGAAATTTTTACTAAATATTTTATTTAATTTTTTATTAAACTTTTCAGAATTTTGTTAGAAATACTATTGTATCTTTTTTCAATATTGTGAATATTTATTTTATGGACAAATAAGTAGCACATCAGTATTTCCATTTGAACTTTATTTTTCTGTTAAAAAGTATATCATTTTTTAAAATTTTCTTTTTGAGAAGTATTATTAGTAAAGCCGCTATTGCAATTTGCTTACTTTGCAAGACTTGCATATATAATAGGTTAAATTGCAAACATTTACTTTGACATAAAATACCTTGTTATAAAAATTTTTATGAATGAAATTTATCCAGCCTACAATATATGCTGTAAATCATATTTTATTTGGAGCATCTGATTTTTAAGCATTCCCTGATATCAAAATATTTGTAAATTTTTAGAAATAAGTTTAAAGTAACCATTGATGACTTATGAACCATAGCATACCTTTCAATATAAGGATAATACTGTGTGATTATCTTTTTACTGCATTCCTGCTTTTTTTTTAATTAAAATTTTTCCTTATTTTTAGTATTCTTTATTTTTGACTTTTTATTACACATTAAGAGAATCAATATCAAGATTTCTTTCATTATAGCTTTATAGGTTATCTAATTAAATAATTTATTTAAAGGCATAATTGTTTATAATGATTTCCAATTAGTTTTTCTGTTGAAATCTATTGTTTAAATTCTTTTTTTGACTATTTTTTTATTGTGTCATGTCATTCACACATAATCTTAAATGATGGGTATAACTAATGAGAAACACAAGAAATTTGTTTTTGATAATTTCTCAAAAATTAAACTTTAAGAAGTTTTGTTTTTGTCTTTGCCAATTATATTTTTAAAAGATATTATCCGAAGTTGTTTATTTTATAAATTTTAAATTTTTGTTGATCTTAATTTCTATTTTACCACATTTTATGAAAGAGGAGTAGAGATCAGATTTAAGCAAACCTTACTAATGATGTTTTTGCTATTGATGGCTTATATAAGAAGAGTAGAAATGTAATAATTGCTCATGCTTTGATATTAGAGAAATTAAAATGTAACTTTCTTGCAGTAAAATGTAAATGTAACGTTTTTAATTAAAAGTAGAATATCCTGTCCCATCCCATGAAAATATACTGAATGAATTTAAATCTCAAATTTCTTTTCATTACAGTTAAGGTAAAATTTTTAAGGCTATTATATATCAAAAGCACTCTTGGACCACACTATCTAAAGTGGCAGCAAAATATAGATAACTATATATTTATATATAAAGGTAATTTGTGGTCAGAAATGCATTATTTGTATATGTTATCAGTTTGATTGATGAACTTTAAACTGACAGTAGAAGTTTTAATAAAAGTATATGAGTAATTTGGATTCACAAAATTTTATTTTTTAATGACATTATTGACATAAAATTTATCTATTTCCAGGTATTTGGCCAATAATGAGAAGCTGATACAAATGGTATGTTAATCCACAAACTTTAGTGTTAATCAAACATTTTCTTATTAAATAATTTTATGTAAAACAATTAAACTTTCCTTATAAATTGGATTGTTTGAGATGGCATAAATAAATATGTGAGAAATTTCTGGTCAAATACATTCAGAATGCAAAGATATATTGCTTTTAGTGTGTTTTGTCTCAATTGTATAAGAAAATCATATGGATAGTAAGAACTGTAGCATGAAAGGAAATAAGGTTTAGTGTTAAAAATTAAGTTTGAAAGTATTCCAACTGATTTCTCTCTCTCCCTCTCTATCATATATATATATATATATATATATATATTTACAGATGAGTCTTTGTAGTATTACTGATGAATCTCCACACATTTTAACTTTCCAAAAGATTATCATAAGTATTTTTTAATTGTATGTATTGCACTTTTGTTTTATTTGCTAGAAATTTTTATATAATTTAGCTAAAAATAAGTTTTGTGTTTTGAATTCATACCAGTATCAATATGCACAAGGTAAAGAAATGGTAGAAAAATGAAACTGCAAATCAGATTAGTGTAATTAAATTTTAGTTTGCAATAAAACAACTTTTTAAGGACATGTTGATATGTCCATATTGTTAATTTTCAGCTGAAAATAAACAACTCCATATTGTTGCACATATGGTGACCTGTTTTGATTTCCCCAAAATAGGGATTGAGAGGATGTATGCTGGAATTTTTTTACTAATCAACATATAGAAACATCATAAGATTTTGAATTATACTTCATTAAAAAGTAGAACAGTACATTGAACAATTCATGGGAAATTGAAAATCATTATAGTAAGAGGATTAAAAAAAAAGTACCTAAAAAATAACTCCAGTAAAATTCTTTTCTTACTGACATTCTGTTGAGTTGGAGGAGTTTTTCTTCTGAGCGAAATTGTCCGAAAGGAAAGACATGGGATTGTTAAGTGGAACAGCGTAAGAAAAATTCTTAATTGCTCTTTTTTATTTATGAAAAATTAATATCTCACTAAAATCTCTTTAAAAATGTATGTCATTTATTTTCCTAGTTACAATATTGTTTTTAGAAGAATATAAAAACTATAATATGTTTGTATATATTAAATTCAATAGTATTTGCTTGATTAAGAGTTCAACTGATAAAATAAAAACTCATGCTAATTATTTAAGCACTGCCCCATGAAAGGGGTAGATTAAATTGTGAAATATTATTAGCCTCCTAGATATCATGAATGTTTCCCTCCTTTCCTTTTCCTATGATTGTTAACTGTTGTTTATAATCTGTATGTAATATCTTTGAATACAGTAAGTTTTTGTTTCCTTTGATTTTTCACTTTCCTTTGAGTTTTATTATTATTTTCTTGAAGTTTTTCTATTAATATGAAGCTTTGCAAGAATTATCATGTATTATTTTTTATTGCATCTCTAATTTTTTGGTGTTAGCATTTTAAATTTTGTTCACCCAATTTTTTTAAGGGCTCTTTCTCTTTCTTTCCTCCCTATTTAGTACTTTTCTATTTCCTCACTTGTTTCATGATGTATGGCTTGCAAATGATGGCATGACTGCTCCCTCACAGCAAATATTTTAATTATTAAATTTTTGTTCTTCTTGGCTGAAGTCTTTATTTGGTAACATTTGCTTAGTATCAACTCAAGACTGCTAATTTTGAAACTGTGTCATTAGTGAATTCAACAAGCAACATTATTATTGGAACTTATATGCTAATTCTGAAAGAAGTTACTCATTTTAAATTTTTATTTTCTCTTTCCAAGCATATCTATTGGGGCTTATTGGGCTAAATTGCATATGAAAATCATTTTTGTTGTTGTTGTTAGGACCAAAATGTCAAATATTATAGGAACAGTGACTTTAAAAAGAAGGACCCAGTTCCTTATTTATAAATGTAACATGTTAGTTAATATAAGTTGCTAAGGAAATATTCTTCAGAAATATTGAAGTGTGTGATGTTTGTGAATTGCTTCTTAGGCATTGAATAGGAACTTTTTATGAGTTTTTGCATGTCTTTACTCATAAAGACCATGAAGGTAAATTTTCAAAAACAGATTATTAAGTTTGTTGAAATATATAGTTCTATAAGTCACTAGTGAGCTAAAAACAAATCTAATGGATATAATATTCTTTTAATAGACCTCATAGGTTTTCATTTATAATTATGGGACTGCTATATGTAAATTTAATTTAAGATTATGTTTACTTGAATATTTGAACAATGGTCAGATTTTTAAAATAATTTCCTTTTCTTGTAGCTTCTTTTATATTCATTTTTTGATTAACAGAATCAAAGATATGGTACCCATTTTCAAATATCCAAAAGATGAATAGTTATTTAGGGAGGCAGCTTTTTCAAATGCTAATGAATGATATGAAATCTTATGCTAACTGTTATGTATTCCTCATGCACTTTCACTACAATAGTGAATCAAAATATAGGCAATGATGGATTTTTAACATTTTTTTAACCACCTTAGCAGCTTTTGTGATTAGTTAGAAGGGGGGGAAGATTATTTCCAGCAATTTAAGAGGCACTGTGCAAGCATCTGTTTAATATTTCTAATTTTAATGAAGCTGGTTTAAAAACCAATTTAATACTCTTGGATGAAAGAACGAGGAATCTATATTGTATTTAACAACATTTCAAGTCTTGATAACATGTTGGGAAATGAGAACACAGGCTTAATTGCAAAAAAGATCAAAGATGAAAATGACTGTTTAGTTCTATTTTTAATCTCACCCAATTTAAATACTATCAACTAATCATGTATGCCATATTGTTTGGAATGGTCTTTATCATTATAAATTGCATTTTGTTTGGCCATTCGCTAAAGATTTTCACTTCACCAATTTTATCTGCAAAATAATATTACAATATTTATGAGAGTTGTTGGAGATTTACACATTATTATTAGAAAACATCAAAGGCAATTTTATATACACCAACACACACACAAAACATTACTGTAAAGGTTTAACTCAAAACAGGAAGGAATTTGAAGCTTCCAAGTGTAAAAAATGTTCTTTGTCAGTTTTTCGATGACAGTTTTTGGAACCATTACATTACTATTGGCAGTTCAGAAATCGAAATCGTGTCGTTTTTACTGTATGTGCTATATTACGATAATTCCTTTTGTTTTGAAGTTTGGCTTACTCCTGACCCCATAACATTTTTTGGAGATTTATTCTGTGAATATTGCAAAACATCAAAATCATTTTTTTATACAGCAGCAGACTCAAAGACATTACAGTGAATGATTTACTAAGAACATGAAGGAAGATTAGAAATAGCATTGGAAAGATCTTCAATCATAGAATACATGTGATATTAACGTCTAGTAGCTGGTGCATGCACAGCTTTGACAACTTACATAACGGTAGATTCTCTTTTAGAATAAAGAGGGTCCAAGAGAAGAAAATGAGCATTGATATCTTACAAGAATATGTATTTCTCCTTAATTTTACATGCAAGTATTGATTCAAAGGAGAATTACTGTACCAACATTCAAAGCGGTTTTATCAGCGAAACATCTTTTAGGTGAATGCTCGAATTTTATTTTCTTCAATCGTAATGTTTTTTTGGAAAAAGCACCCTAATGAAAACTCCATTTTTAAACTCTTCTTATACCATAAAGAAGCTATTTATGTGCCTCTTAATTTAGGTATTTTATTTTAGATAAATCAAAGAAACTGTTAAGTGTAGTTTATTTCTTATTGACTGAATTGAGGCTACATTTGTAAAGAGCAATTGTTGTACACCACTTCAAGTTGCCCTTCAGAAACAATATAAAATTTATTCTGATTTCTTTTGGTTAATATTGCATGACATCTCTAAATCAGCATTATTATAAGAAGCAACTGCATCATATCATGAATTGAAGATACCATGATTCTTCATGCTTTTTCCCATGTACTCAAGTTATTCCCCCAATTCAAGTTAATTAAAATGTTATTTTATGTTTAATTGATAGTATGTAGTGAAATAAAATTTTATGTTAGGGATGCTGTTGCATTTTAGAATTTATTTATTTTGAAAGTACTTCAAGCACCTCTTTTTACTTAAATTGTACACCTATTAGAAAAAAAAGAAGAAACTCATTGATGAAACTAAAATATTCTGTATATTTTTATTGTATGAACATTAAGTAGACTGAAGAAAGATTTCTTTTTCCTTAATATTAAGCTTATGAATCCTTATACATGTGTTTTCTTTATTATTATTATTTAGGTACACTGCTCATAACACCTATTTCAAGTAAGTTTTTAAAAATGTGTTTTTTAAAATTCTTATAGCTTGCTGATTCCTATCCAATAAGGAAAGCTGCTCGATTTGCTGCTGGTCTCATTATTAGATCCAAAATTTATCGTAAGTAGTTTTGAAACTTAAAAAAATATCTTGAGTTTTTTAGAACATTTAAGAAATCACAACTATTATTTTCATTTGCTTTGTTTGTGTATTTTAAAAGTTATTTATTACTCATAGATTAGTTAAAAACTAAATATGAAAATCCAATGTTGACTTAATTTTTCACTTTCTTAATTTTCCATTGTTGGTTTTAACCTTAAAAATAATTTAAAATAATAATATATACGTGTGAAATTATATATTATGAGAATAAAATTGTGTATTTTCAGATTTGTAATTAATTGAATTTAAAAGGAATTTTAAATTCATTATTTTGTTGTTTTAAAGGGAAAAAAAACATTTCTTTAATTTGATGTGAGAAGTGTATACACTGAAATGAAATCAAGTTTAAATAATAGACATATTTGAGTGGAGCTCTCTCAGAAAATATTTATTGATTAATTATATAAAAGCATTCTGAAAATAAGTTCAATAGGAGCAATCCCAATTTAAATTCTCACCAATATCTGTGAAAGTATAAAATATCAGATTCTAAGTAAGGTGTCTTTAGTATTTATATGGCTTATTATAATACAATAGCTTTTCTTTTTGAAATTTGAAGGAAACCCAAGCTTGTATTTTTATATGTATGTTTCAATGTAAAATTAATTAATCTTATGACAAATCTTTTCAAATCTTAATAGTGGTAATATATAGTGTTATATTTAATGTATCAAAAATAAATGAATAAACAAAAAAAAATTATATTGAAAATAGCCTATTTTATCTAAAAACACTTTATATTAATAAGATGAAAGAAATCAAAATTCTCTTGCTTTGAAAATTTGGTTGCATAAATGACATCAGATTTCCGTTTTATACTTGTAAGTATAATATATTTCCATAAATTATTACATGTTAATATTATGAAAAGGTGTAATCAGTAAAAAAAAAAAGGCACCTAGTAAAGTGGTGATTAGGAAAACTGGATGTGAAATCCTTATGTGTTGTAAATATACTTATTTCAAGAAAATGCACTTTAATACCTGTCACTGATTTCAGAAGTAAGTGTTTATTGTAAAAAGTCTGGATTTTGATTGTGAACATTTGCCAACATTAACTAAAATCTTAATTAAATTGATGAGTATTTTACATTTTCCCAATTTTTATTTTCTTTAAAAAACGCGATGGTTTAAATTTAAATGATTTTTTTTTTACTGAAGAGTTTTCTTATTTTGATTGTGATAATCCAACAGTTTCGAGCATTTGAGATGTTTAATTTGCCAATTTATTGAAGTGGATAAAATTATATGACTGGTATTATTCTTCATTATTACAAGCAAAGCAGTTATTTCTAGGTATCATTTTTTTTGAAACTATACTTTAATGATTTTTATTATAACATTATTTTACATGTTTTTGCTAATCATGTCCCTTGTATTATGTGCAGTTTGTTTCAGTTTTGTGTCACAAACATAATAGTGTTTTTAATCAAAGCTTTTATAATTTTATAAATTTGAAACATGATTTAAAGTTGAGTAATATAAATGTAAACATCTGTTAAATTTTCACTTAATTTGATTTGTCATATCTAAATAAGATATTTATGTGTCCTGCATTTCAATTTAATGTAATGCCAAAATACAGGGTTCCAGTATTATATAGATAATTAATGAAACAATTTGGAAGAATTCTATTAGTTGAATATGCTAATTTCCTTCTTATCAGAAAACATAAAGCATTGCTACTTTAGATATGGACATATGGTTATTTTGTGGTCATCCTATAGAATGCATGTGAATATTCATGTAACAACATAATAGTATAAAATCTTCTTTATTAAGCATAACATTCTACAGTAATAAAACATTTAGTTAAGTCGTGAATTATTGGAACATTTCTCTTGTGAATTTTGCTATGATAGTGTAAACAAAACATCAGACATTGAACAGATGTGTCAAGCTACAATAACCTGAAAAACATATAAAAAAAAAACAGGAAATTTAAAAAACCCGAAAAAGTGCAGGAAAATTTGAAAACTCTCATTAAACGAAGAAAAATACAAAGAATTTCAAGTTTCTTATTTATTTTTTTTCCATATAAATTACCATTCTAACGATAGCAAGAATAAAAGATCGCAGCCATTACTTCGAAAAACGAAACAATACCAATCGCGATTAGGTAATGCGGAAACTCTTACCTTTTCTACTCTCTCTCCCTTTTTTTGGTATAGATCATTCGAATTTCAATTTTTGAGACAAATGTTCTTTTTCCGTAAGATTCCCGAATTGCAGGTGATGCACATACGCGAGACTTTTTGTAACTTTGCGAAACATTAGAAATTATTTCGCTGTCGGGAATAGCAACAATCAATCTGCAGCCGCATCATGGTGGTATTTAGTCATTCACACGTGAGTTTACTGAATGTTTAGAGTAGAAAGAGAGTTCGTTTGAGAAATTATAAGCTTATTGAGAGTAGATATTTTTTTTAAACAATGAGCTGTTCAAGTTTCGTTTTGAATACGAATTGAATGAATGAAAAAAAATTCAATCTTGATTTTGTTGAAAGAGTTAAAGAAGTCTCGCAAAATTTGTTGCTTACCTTCTTCAAGCTTTGTAAGAAAATAAGAAGCATAAGTAATATGAGTAAACAGGCATTTATTAGTCATGCCAGAAACAGAAAAACAAAATTGCATTTCAGTTAAAAAAAATTCTTAATATTAACTTTGTATCTAAATAAAAACGAAGTAGAAAGTGGTATGCCAAGATCGAAAATATCAAATTTAATATCCGAAAATAAACCGATTTCGAACTTTTTAGTTCAAGAACAATAATTTAAACATGAATTTTTATGGGCATTATACTTGTTGCGTCACGTTCATCCTTTAATCCATTCAATGATATATCAGAAATATTTTCACATATGTTCATTGAAAGTGAAATAGCTAAAAAATATACGTTATGCCGTACATAAATGGCATACCTGATTTGTTGAAGATTAGCTCCATGATTCTGATATATGAAAAATCAGCAGAAATTGATGCCCAAATTCATGAATTGACAAATATGAATAAACAAAAAGTAACATTACTTTGTATTATTTTTTAAGTGATTATTAAATGATTTGTATCATGATAACATTTTTTTTTATTTCACCTGAGTTTTTAATTTTGTGTGACTTACTATGGAAGACCATGAGAGATAATATATATCTTCCCCTTAATATATAAATTTTATCTTGCTGAATTCTTGATAGTAAATAGAATTTTTTTATATGTAATTATTAAAATTCTTTTAATATGCTATTGTTTCAAATAATGTTAGATTGCTGCTTTCTTTTCTTGCCGTTCCGCTCCTTAAAACCACATTGCATTACCATCAGCACATGAATATGGTTTTGCATTTCCGCGAATATATGTTCAAGGAACACATTGGGAATTTTTTTTTCCAGATTTGAGTGGTAAGGCTGTTGAAACAAGGCATTTGAAGTTAGTAAAAGTAAAGAAAAGAAGCAAAAACTGTTGACAATGTAGATAAGTATAAAATTAGCGAGAAGTACGGTACAAGCTCTAAACAGCATTTTGAAATATGTGAAATATAACAATCATCAGAACTTCAATTAAAGATATATAGTCAAAAGCGCATTTAAATAATTTTGATAGAATTACTGTTTCGAAGTAAAATGTAGTATCTTAGAAATTGGAAACTGTGAAAACGGAATGATTCTTGATGAAAAATACTCTTAGAAATATTTAAGATGATAATAATAATTGTTTGCAAAAGCAGTTATAATATGCTTTTGATTAATGTACTGTAAAGCATAATTCATTTCTTTAAATCTGAAATACATAAAAAGCGTTTTAATGGAAGAGCAATGAAATATTCTATGGCTTTGGTTTTCTGATTGCTTTGCGTAGAAATAGAGTCAAGGACACGCCTATCTTTAAGGTAACTAAACCTGAACTTGGCGGGATCAAGAAAAAAATGTGTAATTCTGTGAGCTAGCTGTGTTTCGTACGAGTCGCTATGAATTAATCTCCTCATTTTTTTTTTCTTAAGTTCTATTCTCATCTTTAAGAGAATAGAACTTTCACTGTTCGAATTGACCATTGTTCGAATTGACCAATTTTAGCGTAATGTGAAGTGAATATAATAAAATTTTGTTGATGAATGTTTCAAACTCTGGTCTGGAATCGCATTAAACTAGACTTCTATCCACAAAATAATATTCTAGTTATTTCCTTTTATGGGGATTAGACAAAAAGCACGGTTCAAATTATCTGATAAATTTACGAATGGCGTCTAGGAAATGTATAGTAATTTAAAGGGATTGTCGATCTTTTTCGCTATTGTAATTTTGTCATAACCTTACAATCGCAACAAACATGCTTTTGTACTTTCTATGTTTACGTGCTTGGTTCAGATGAGCAGCACAAGACAGATGTGAAAGCTGATCGTAATATAAAAAAATTCCAATACAAAATTTTAAAAGACAATTCTGTCTCGAATATTTGAGTTTTTTTTTATTCCAACTATTTTGGCAGAATGGCGTTATGAAATGAAGCTCCTTGTAATTTGGTACCAGCTGAAGAATGTTCGGGTCAATAATTGCTTCATTGAATTGTTTTCAATTTGGATTTGTTTTCATTCATTCTTTCAATAATTATTAACAGCATAGATGAAATTTATATTTAATTCATAGAAAAAGAACTCATAGAAATCATATCATACTCGTTTGGGAAAGAGACATCAAGTGATCCACCTGTTGTTGTCAATGTTATCAAATCATGCATTTTTTTTGTAGCTACATAAGATAAAAATATAGAGAGATTATGCAAATAAAAAAATAATTAAGAATGAAGTTCTATAACTATAAGGAGGCATTTTGAAATGCTAAATGTGTATACAGAACAAATGCTTATTATTGAATGAATGAAGAGGAAGTGTGTCAGATCAATTGTTAGATTAATACAACAATTTTAAAATTAGAAATTATGCTAGATAAGGTAATATATATTGGTTCTTATGTAATAAATTGGCTCAAGATGAAAAGCAGATCGATACAAGTTGGCTATTATGCTGTGATACCAGTTAGCTCTTGTTATCTAATATAGTTTAATCAAAAAAAATTTCTATGTTACATGGCAGAAAATATGATATAACAGTTATGGGACATATCAATTTGTATGAGAGTAAATATGAAAAAAAAAATTAAATCCATAGATTTCAAGATTGAATCTTTTTTTTTAAAAAATGATTTCCTATATATTCTTAACGCTATAGCATGTGAAGTTTACAGCATTAAATTAAATGTTTTTTTTCTTCTTTTTCTACAAAGCCAAGTTTGTTATTGTTTTCTTTTTTCTTATTGGATTTTAAAATAGATATTCTGATGTTGCTTTAGGAGTATCATATCTAATTTTGAATTTTTATTTATAGAAGAGAGAGCTTTAGAGAGTCTAAGGAAAGCAAAGGATTCCAGCAATATTACAGATAGCTATCGATCTGACACATCTGGTAGATTTAGTCAATTTATGCAGGACAAAGTTGAAGTAAAATATTTTTGATTCATTAACAATTTTTATTTTTATTTAGTCAATATTAATATAATTTTTTGAATTGATTATACGACATCACATTTTTAACTTAGTATGAAATTTAAAAAAATAAATATTACATCTTTTTTTAGTACAAAAATAAACTTAATTGCTTAAAATTCAAATCTTTATGTTCTTTATTTTCAAGATTTATAGAAGAGGTTAATATCTCTCCCCCCATGAGATCCTAAATTTCTTATTGCATTAGAGATTTTAGACATTTAAAATGTTTTGAACTATAAAATGTTACATATGTAATAATTAAAACTTGAAATACAAAAATGAAAAAAGAAGAAAATTATGAAAAACGATATATATTCATTGTCAGGAGGAGAAATATCCCATTGATATTGAAAGATATGTTTCTCCTGAAAGAAGATTATCGAATTATTGTTAAAATAAAAGTTTTAATCCACAAAAGATAATTTTCATTTTCACATATCTTTTATTGTTTTTATATATTTAATTTTATTTGACCTTTTCTTTTCGATGAACTTACTCACCTACAAAAATAAGGTTTTTTTTTCATTATTTTATTTCTGTAATATTGTTTCCGTTTGTATTCATATTTGAAAAAAAAAATCTTTTCATACTCGAAATCAATATTTTAATAATCAAAACTCAACCACGTTTCCAAAATCATCAAGAATTAAAAAAAAAAATAGAGACCGGAAATCTCACGAGCGTAGTTAGGGAGCCAACGGAAAGCCAAACGTGGCGGTTTATCACCATTTCAATTCAGTTTTTTTACACACTCCCCACCCGAACTCGCAAGAGTTCCAATAATTCCAATTCCTATAAATAAATTTCAATCAATGAAAAATTCAAAAAGTTACATTAATTAAATATACTATACAATTAAGACATTACATTCAATTAAATCATTAAATCCATTAAGATTAAAATAACGCTATATACAAGTTTTTATACAAGTTACAATTATATTATGGTCAAGTTATATACAAGGATACTATTAAAAAACATTAAGAATAAAACACGAAAATCTAAAGTTCCAAAGAATATATATGTTGTAAGCTTCTTCGCATTTCTTAATCTTTTGAAGGAATTTTTTTACCCACCAAGGACTCTCACCAATTTTTCTAAATTACTATACTTGGTGATATCAATAACATTTTCCAAGTTTTTCACAGTACATTCATACTGGAAAGTTCCTTCAGATTTTTTCTTATATTCCAATTCATCCCCATCAGAAATTTGCTCACTTTCACAGAATTTAGGAGGCAAGTAAAGCCACTTTGGTCCATGCAACCAATTTTTTTCATTCAGAAGTTTTTGAACTCCAGTGCCTGGTAACCAGATCAGCTGGATTCGAATTACCTGGACAATGATACCAATTCACAGGAGAAGTCAAACTCTGTATTTCCTCAATTCGGTTTCTAACAAAATGTTTAAATTTGTCTGGTAGACCCTTAATCCAAAAATACGTAATTTTAGAGTCGGTCCAAAAATGACAAGGGATATCCGAATTAAACGCTTTCAAAATGTGGTGACTTAATTTAGAAGACAGCAAAGCAGCCATAAGTTCTAATCTTGGCACTGTAAGGGTTTTTAATGGAGATACTCTATTTTTTGAAGCCACAAAACTAACGTGCACATTTTCAGTAGTGTCAACGCGTAAATAAGCGACTATACCATACGCTTTTGGACTAGCGTCTGAAATTAAATGCAATTCCAAATGGTCTATTTTCTCATTTACACCTTCATGTACATAATAACGTGGAACAGAAAAACTCATCAATTTCGGTTTTTCATCACACCAATTCCTCCAAAGTAAACTCAAGTCTTCAGGCAAATGATCATCCCAATTTATTCCCAAACACCAGACTTTCTGCATCAAAATTTTTATTCTCAGAGTAAAAGGGCCGAGAAGTCCTACAGGATCGAATATCCTACCTATCACTTGTAGGATGAATCGTTTAGTATCAATCCTTCTAGTAACAAATTCAATTAATTTCTCGACATCAAAGGAAAGTAAATCCTCAACGCAATTCCACGATATTCCCAAAACTTTACACGTAAATTTTTCGGGCCCGATTATTTCCGATTTATCATCTGCCGTTATACCTTTTTCTTTCCACAAATTGCGTTTCAGAATTTGTGTGCCATTTATGCAGTTTAAAACTAGCTTCTTCTAAAATTTCGATTGACGCAAAGAACTAGAAAATGCTTCTTGTACAGTATTACAACTACCGATAATGTCATCAACATAGATATTTCTATCCAAAAAATCAATAGTCTGGAAATTTTGCTAAATATTTTTTTCAAATTATGTTTAATGGTAACTGCAAGCAAAAAGGGACTACTAGTAAGTCTGAACAAGACTCTTAAAACTCTGTAAGTTAAGGGAGTTTTAAATTCATCAAAAGGATCATTAATAAATAAAAGATGGGTTACATCTCTATTTTTTTTTTCCAATTTCGATTTGCAAAAACGCGTTTCATATCTGTAGTAAATGCAATTGGTTTTAGTCGAAAAAGTAACAAGATATTGAAAATTTCTGGATATAAATTAGGCCCACCAAATAAACAATTATTCAAAGAAGGTGAATTCGATTCATAAGATGAAGCATCGAAAACGATGTGTAACTTGCTTGAAACGCGATCGTCTCGTATTATCTCCCTATAGGGTAAATAAAATGTTGCGTTTTCCTTCACTTCAGGATTTTCGACTAATTCAATAATACCTTTTTGTAAATAATCCTTCAATACTTTCGAGTATTCAATATATAAATCAGGATTCCGAATAAATCTCATTCTGAGTTTCGCGATTTTTTTTTTTTTCTGCTACGATTTGGTTATCTTTTAATCGTCCTGTGTTGGTTTTCCATGGCAACTCCACCCTATATCGCTTAGATACTTTATTGTATTCAATATTCGATTCAAAAAATTTCATTATTTGATTCCCAGAAAAGTCAGATTCCTGTTTAGTGTCAATTAATTCGGAGGTCTCAAGATCCCAAAATGTTTTTAGTTGGTCTGAACAGGGGTGTTTGTGCTCCGGGGAAACCCCGGAATTCCGGGGATTTTGATCTTCGATACCCAGAAGTTCCGAGGATCGTCGTTCAAAAGGAACTAGGAATAATAATGAATTATTTATTTTGATCTGGGTAATTTTGTTCAATAATTAATCGAACTTTTCTAATTAGGTTATTCAATACTTCATAATTGTAATTTTTCATTTCTCTCCCCCTCCCCTTCTCGAAACTCCAAAATGTCGGTAGTAAGTCCGTAAAAGTTTCAGGGGATTTTTTGGGGTCCCACAAACACCCCTGTCTGAAATTTGATTTTCCTGTACTATTACACTTAGAGCGAGTAAGACCTGATTATCGCTGTTTCGACCCTGAAGGCACCAACCGAGTATGGTTTCGACAGCTACCAATTTCTTACTCAGATGCTTAATATTTCCAGTAACTATGTCATAATAATAATCTGCCCCTATTAGTAAAGTAATGGGCTCATGATTGGAAAATAAATCCGCAAAGACCAAATTTTCTCATTGAAATGTAATAGGAATATCGCTTGATACAGGAGGGGGGATATTAGATGCCAAAATTTCATCTGTGACCAAAACCTCTAATTCTATTTTCACATCAGGCGAAACTTTATTTTTAAGTGTTAACTTCACTACATCATACTCTTTTTCAATGGGAGTTTTGTTTCCAAAGGTGTATACCGATAATTTTTCTCTTCTGAGAGTGTTAAGTTCCAAATAGTCAGATAATTTTTGAGTTAGAAAACTTCTCATTGATCCACAGTCACAAAGTAAACGAGAAATTACTTTAGAATTATTCTCAATTTTTACAGTGCATGTTTGCAACAGAATTTTATTTTTCTTTTTGTAAGAAATTGTCGAAACGACTGTGTTTTGTGTTTCTGATTCTTTTTCAACTAACTCAGATTTTTCGTTCACTTTAGAGAATTTTGATTTAAAACAAATTCTCATTGTGTCTTCCAAAACAAATTCTACATGTCACATTCGAGGAATAATTTTTCATACAATGTTTCGGTCGAAGACACAAGAAACATTTGCCTTGTTTTTTCAAGATCTCTCTGTTCTTTTCAATGCTAATTTTATTTTTTTCTGCGCGATGATTGAAATGCAGAAAAAACAATGTTCCTGAGAAACCTTTTGGTTTATGGATGTCATAAACTCGCGTGTAGATAAACCATTTTCAATTTTATTCTGAGATTTCAATTTAATTTTGTTAGAATTGGCATAAGAATTAGTAGCCATGAATTTCGTTTTCATTAAAAATGTTCTCTCTCTAGATTCAATTTCATCCTGAAGAAAATTCAATAAATCATTAATATCCGAACTATCTAAGTTTCTTCGATTATATTCATGTGCAAATTCAGTTGGAATAATTTTCGTAATAAACAGCAACAAGCATAGAACTATAACATTTCGTTTCTAAACCTAACGCGTGTAAACATGTAACATTTACTTCTATTTCGCGAAGTAATTTTTTCAATCTTGGAATGTCACTAGTTTTATACACCGGAGACAGGTTCAATAATTTATTCATGTGATTATCAATTATTACCTCTTTATTTCCGAATTTTTTCTTGAGAATCTCAACAGCAAAATCATAATTTAATTCACTGATTTCAAAACCGTCTATTGATTGGGTAGCCGAACCAGCCAAATAGCTTTTTAAGCGGGGTCTTACTGTAATTGATTAAATAATAGAAACTTGAAAGACAAAGGTTTTTCTTTCATTTATTTTAACCTGAAGTATCAGAAGTTGATTTTTACTTGCATAATATACGGTTATTGATAAATTGTTAACAGTATATTAAACAATAAAGAAGAAACTTTGCTAGAAGGTTAAATAAAAATAATTGATAGCATAAGATTAGGAGTGGGAGATCGAATGATTGGCAAAATATATAAGCAAAGAAAGTGGCTGATTTTATAGTGGTTATGATAAAACTTCGTCATTTCGTAGCGAAAGGGAATGTAACTTTACCACAAAATGTTTTCTCAGATTCACACACACACACAAATTTTTAAAGTATTACTTGAAATTGGAAATAGCTGTCGTGTTTAATTAGAAATGATAGAAAGAAGGATATTTATTTTCTTGTCCACCATGAATACATTCGTTGAAATTGAATGATATATAAAAAAGTATAAGTAATAATAATTCTTTTTTTTTAACTTCAATATTCAAATGCTTTAGGATAGACAATATTTTTTGTTTTTCCATCTTCGGCAAAAACAAATAAATTTCTTAGCTGTCCGATTCGTTAACACCCAGTGTACAAGTAGCCATATGAAAAACACGGATTTTCTAAATTCAATCCACACACTTGAATTGATTGACCTTTGCCCTTGTTGATGGTCATCGGGACTGCAAGTCACTTGTACTACAATCGTTTAAAATAAAAGGTAATCGGTGGAATAATGGAAATGCGTGGAATCAGTATATCCTCCCCACTAGACTTTTCATTAAGAATAGTTGTCTAGATTCTTGCTGCATTTTAGTCTTCGGTTTCTGCTGTGCATGATTGGTTAACACAAAAACATTATCTTTTGATTCTCCTCGCAATTTGATTTTGAGATTCTGAAGCATGTGAATTTCCAATTAGTAAAGAATCTGCTTCTTTGCTTGCTTGTCGTTCTTTGTTTGTTAGAGAAGCTCGCATTCGCTTATTTCCACGTGCTGTGCCGGTAAATCTAATGAGCTTTTGGGGGCATATTTTTGGACGAAGCAATAAACACAATATACGCTTGTATAACCAAAATATCATTTGTCAATTCGCTGAATTAATAAATAAATAAATTTGCTGTTTGCTCTTGAAAATTTTCTTTATATATAACTTTGCTCGGCATCTATTTTGTATGCGTGAAATAAACTGAGTAATATGTGTGTTTCGCCGCAACCAACATTTTGCCTGCGTTGAATGACAAAATCTTGCGTAGATGACTATTCATTAACGAAAAGGAAAAAAAAGTAGCGCTTGCACTACATATTTTCGATTTCATATCACTCACATTGATTGGCATCGATAAGGATAATTTTATTTTGTTTAATATATGCGTTTAACTTCGAATGACATGTGCCGTTCACCGTTCACTAATTGCCTTTTGTCAAATGTCAATGTATAATGTTGATTAACAGAAACGTATGAAACGATTTGTTTGTATGTTTTATTGTATTCACAATAAAGGTTTATAACTTTCGTGAAAGTGGAAGCAATAAGTTGGCAAACTTTTATCCCATTTGAATGCATGGTACAACAGCACATAAAACGCGAACCAAAAATTCAAATAAAATATAAAGAAACAATAAAGGTGAGATATGAACAGATATAAATATGAAAGATTTGTAAGAACAGCCTATTAAAGGCAAATTTCTGTAACCATGCAACTGTAGGATAACATTTTCTATAATTCTTGTAATAGAAATGAAATTTTACAACTCGGTTACCTTAATGTTATTTTAAGCACAGTGTAAAAGAATTTTATTTAATTCTATGCCTTAAATTATGTTGGATGCGAACGAATTTGGTTGCACCGATAAACTTTATTGGCGCTCTGAACAACATATTTTTTTAATTGATTTTTTTTTAAAACTTTGTCCCTAATTTATATTTACTAATAATATATGTAATGGAATCTACAAATTTTTCTCAAAATTAGTATTAGGGTAACTTCTAATGTAGAATGACAATTTAATTAAGTCAACAAGTTAATTAATAATTTTCTGAAATTATTAAAATATATTTAACTGTATTATGTAATATATTTAAATATATTATTTTAATTGTATCTTGTAATATTAAAACTGTATAATGTGGATTGATAAATAAAAAAATTTCAAAACTATTATCACATACTTGATAGTGACAGAGTGAGAGCAAAATGTGTTACAAAATTCCTCCTGAATAAATTTGAAACAAATTAAATTAATTAAAAATGTGTAAAAACTATGTACATCCTTTAAAGTACTTCATGTGTTTTATATTTTGTTAAAAATGTAAAGAAATATAGAAACAAATAATTTATGTAAAGTCTTGGGCTCAGCTGATATATTTAAAAAACCACAATGATTTTTAACACATATCATATTGATAAATGTATGTAGTCCTCTATTTACTTTAAGATTTTAGTGTCATCTACCAAGTTAACATATACCTCTTATAATTCAAGGGGATAAAAACATAATAAAATTTAAGACCTTTGTTGTTGCCAAATACTGCTTTAAATCTTTCTAACATCCCTTACTTATTCCGGTCCTTTACCATTTTATTAAACTTGTATTATAGCTGTATTTTTAGAGATTATGTTTATTTTTAAAATGAAAAGTATGCTTAGTATTAATGCAGTTATCAAATTTCTGATATTAGTTATCTATCCATAACAATCATACAATTTTCAACTACCAGTTTTTAAACACGTGGTTTTTTTATCATCATTTTCTATTTTAGAAGGTATTTATAAACAGGACCATAAATTTAAAAAATGAATGAAGTATTGTTTACTTCCCAATTTTACCTAGAAGCCCATTCATTTAGTGAAATTTGATTATTTTCCTTCTTTTAATAACTTATAGCGTTTGTCAGATTCTAACATATTCTTCTCCCCTTCCATTTTAAATGCTGAATAAAAGGTTCCTTCTGTAAAAATGTGTAAATTATCGAAAATAGGATAAAGGAAATGTTGAAAGGTATAAAAAGTGTTCTTTAAAAATTTATTTTCAATATTATGAATATTTTATATTATATTCCTCTAAGTTTAATTTGGATTCAAAATATAGAAGCTTTTTATATATTCTTAAATGAAGTATTTTTGAAACCTGTCTTCTCTGAAAGTTAAAGAAAATTCATTGAACAAGAAAAAAAAAGCCTTAATATATTAGAATGGCTCAATTTGGCTCCCTCTGATTTTACTTCTTGTGTGTAATGTTTATCTTTGTGTTTAGTTTTTATCACTAACCCTCAGTTTATTTATTTGCAGAAACTGAAAAGAATTCTGGAAGAGCAAAAACGTCAAGGATGAAAAGGACGAAAATAATAATACTTAGGTTTCTATTAAAATGAATTTTATTTGGAAAAAAGGTTATTGATGTACATACATTTTTGTAAAAAAAAGAAAAAGAAAGAAATTTTAATATGGAGTCGTTTTTTAAAACCTTTTATCGCAAATTATTATTTGTTAGAAAAAAAAGTGAATATTGAAAACAGATTTAATACTATTTCATCCAGATTAATTTATTAAAATTCATGTATTGATTTGTAACCAGTTCATGTTTCAATTTAACTTTTTTAGGGGAAATATAAGTGAAGGCATTTGGTGGCAGTATATATTAAGAGCAGATGCCAAATTATATTACTGGGCCAATAAGGGTTAATAGAATATCATTTTAATTTTAAAATAAATGGTACTTCATTTACATAAGATTATATAAAATGTGTATATTACCATATTTGATATCATCTTATACTTATTCCATAGAAGAAGAATTATGTAAAAAAAATTCATACTGTCATGATGAATTTATGTATTTAAATTGCATTCTCGAGTACAGTGGATGGAATGATCTTCAGTTTTTCTTCCTCATAATAACTAACATGAAATCTAGCAGCTCTTAGTATTTTAATAGGTCTCAAGAATTTTTCATTTTAGAAATGTTCCATGATCACGTAGGCTTATCAGCTGCTGGTGCATCTCTTAAAGAGAGTCATTTATTGATTACTTCATGACTATATACATAGTCATACTTCAATATATGTTTTGAAATGTAGTAAAAGTAAAAGAGGTCTAACAGATTTCAGTATGCAATTAGCATATCTTACTGTTGCCATTGTACTTTTAATGCACTTGAATGTTTGTTAATTTAATTGATCGTACTATAAGCTGTGTTTCACTGTGAATAAATTAAGTTTCTTTTAATTTGTGTTTGCATGTAACTTTTATATGTAGATGCACATTTCAATTTGACAATTATTATGTCTTAGAATGTACTTGTGCAGACTTTTAATTAATATAACTTTTCTATTTATAATTTTTGTATTTTACCATTCCTTTATTATTTAAATTATATAATTAGTTTATTCATCTTTATCTGTTTTCAGGATAATTTGAATTTAATAATTTTAAATTTCGATTTGAAATTCGCGCATAAATATTTTAATGCTATTGAAGAAATGAAATTATCTATTATATAAAAGAAAATATTATTTACTTTTTCATATCATAATTACATTGGTTATTATTATTGCATGAATATTTATTTTTTATATATAACCTTCATTTTTGGAAACTTAAAAAAGAGGTTAAATTTAGTTCTAAACATTCAAATATACAGGAGTATAAGCGTTAAAAATCAATATATTGATATGAATATTTATTGTCATCTCTCAAAGAATTGTAGTCTATTATAATCTCTCTTTCTCTTTTTTAAAAAAACTATTACTTCTATAAAGCTGAAGATTCTAAACGTCTAAAGAGTGGTCTTAAAATTTTCGGGTGAGTGGGTCGTAAATAATATAACAATGATGAATAGAAATAATTACATTTTATTAATTATTTATGATAAAAAATATATCTTATCAAGTCAAGGAAAATATTTTGAAAAGGGCATGAACTTGAAAAAAAAAATGGCTACATTTCATAATGAGCACAAAGTTCAAAAACTGTCCGATTTCATCAGTAAGTTTCCCTAATAAAACTAGAAAAATTAAGATTATAATTTTTGATAAAAATGTTTTTGAAATGTTCCATATTTTATTGAGCATGGTTATTAGATTTAGATTAATATGAATGCCATACATGATAGCTGAAAATATAGCTTTAAATGTTTACAAACTTAATTGTGCTATTTCTTCTAACTGTTGTTTCTTCTTCGCGTTTGATTAGT
Organism: Argiope argentata; assembly: GCA_026289955.1. Classification (NCBI taxonomy): domain Eukaryota; kingdom Metazoa; phylum Arthropoda; class Arachnida; order Araneae; family Araneidae; genus Argiope; species Argiope argentata. Next base: position 696,312 of record JAOUZG010026676.1, on the reverse strand, counting down.
ATTGTGATGCAGTTTCTAATCACTAATTATAAAAACGAATGGGTATTTTAAAAAGTCACATCTTAAATGTTCTTTTTGGAAGTTTTTAAAAATATATTTGTGGATTAGGGTTTCTTTTATTTGTTTATAAAATCTGTTTTCCTGTAAAAGAATAATCGCAAAAGGTATTTTAGTTCAACTGTGCTATAAAAGTAATCAATTTTTCTATCTAAAAAATCATTTAATCAAAGAATTAATGGGAAAGCTGTAAGAAAGTTATTTTGTGTAATTTTTGTTGTTGTTAAAAGGTTTATTTTTGTAATATTTAAAATAATAACTATTGAATCGGGTAGGTCATTTTACATTTCTTTTGAATCTACTTTGCGCTTTTATTTCTAAAAATATGCAATTTTTTAAATTCAATAGAAAGGAAAACGTAAATAGGAAAATTATAGCGGCCTCTTGTTTTCAAATTTTTGGAATAATTTCTTGAGTATGCTATTTCAATTAAATGCTTTTTCCAGATCCATATGAGTCGTATTTAGGCGCAATTATACCTTGAATATGTTAGTAGGGAATTAAAACGTTAACAAAATTAGAAGGAGAAAGACAAATTATGAACACAACCAAAGCGCTGTGTCTGGAAAAGGAATTAACTCGGGGGGGGGGGGTCATTATTATTTTTCTTTTTACAGAATGAGATTAACAAAGTAACTCATTGGAAATTTTTATTAAATGAATGATTTGCCTTTGACTGTTCTTACATACTAAGCAGTGATTTCCGACACCGAAAGAAGCACTTAAAAATTGGAATAAGTTGTTGCATTAATGATGCAAACAGATTATGACGAGTATTTTGTAATTTATTCTGCATTTTTTATTAAACCGAATAAGTTACACATGTGACTGATAATACTAAAAGATTTTCTAAATGAAACTCATTGTTTCTATAAATATTCCTCACCTCTTCCTAAACAAATCAGATGAATTTAACCAGTTTGGCCTACCTATTATTAATAAAGAATATTAAAAGCATTTTTTTTTCAAAATATGAAAATTAAGAAATCATTTAATTCGAAATAAGCCTAACTTTTTTGGGGGGAGGAGGGAATTTCCCCATAAAAAGTATATCCTCAAAATTTTATCTTTTCATTGATACCCGTTTCTTTTCCGTACCATTTTTTCTTTTAATTTATATAACTTTAAAAAAAATAGCGTTAACGATTTTAAAATAAGGAAGGTATTCTTCTGCCACCTCTTGGAAATATTCTAACATTATATTTTGACAATTTTTAAGATGACATTAGCCTTTTAATGCGCGATTTTTACTTCCTTATATGCGAAATTCATAAAGATGTGTAATCTTCAACTATTCAAGCTCATAATTTTGACGAATCGCCACTTTTCAAATCTCTTCAAATCCAAAAAACGTGTTTTCGGAATTATGTATGTTTATAAACACGATAACACAAAAACATTTCGAGCTAGATGGATGAAATATGTTATATGACCTTTACACCAAATTTTTAGATTTCTTTCAAAGTTTAAAGGAAGTCCATTTAGAGAATTTCTGTCCACTTGTCCGAATACAAATTAACACTATAACAGCGAAACGAAAAGAGTGAGATAGATAAAATTTGGTACAGGTATGTATCAGATTTGTAATTAAATCTTCGAATGGCATAATAGTTTGTTGGTTCTTGACTTTGCATGCATATAAACAAAATAACACAGAAACGTAACAGCTTAGGTAAATAAAATTTGGTTCTCCGTTTTACCATCTAAAACATAGATCGTTATCAAATTTTGAATCACAGCTCCCAAAGAATTGACGGTCTCTTGACCTGTACTTTCATAAGCATCTAAAAACGCAATGATTTAAATATATTAAACTTGGAATTTGATTAAATGAATTTAATTAATGTTCTGTATCAAATTTTAGTTTCAACCATTTTGATAAAATGGCGTCCAAATTACAGATTCGGTTTTATGGTATTCGTTATGGGTTTTTTTCCCTTCGTTTTTCAGGTGTATTAACCTCATTCCATCGATAAATCCACAAATATTGAACTATCTTAAGCTGCTTCATCACTAACTGCATGCCTTGGGTGAGCAAATGTACGGGTATCTTAGAGAACATATGAAAAAATTTCGAGGAGATCATTTCCATTAGTATAAATCAAAATTAAAAAAAGGTTTTCGGTATGATAAGTTTACATTAACAACTGGAAAATATACAAAAAAAAAAAAAAAAATCCTATTTTAAATTCTAAAATTTCTTCTTTCTATTAAATCTATTCAAAATGTCTATTTAAAAAAATCTTTAAATGTTCTTTTATCCTAAAAACAAACGTCTATACATGAAAAGTAAATCATGAATTAAATTTGATAAATCATGAATTAAATTTGATAAATTAAGGGATAAAATAATTTTTAAATAGTTCTGATGCTTAAAAGCTAACTTAAGCGAATCGTTCTAAAAAAAAAACAGCAAGAAGCTAAACTTTTAGCAAACAAATGGAAAATTTTCACAATAGTGAACTCGGGCTAGGAGAAATTTAAAAAAAAAAAATGTTGCTATTTTTTCTTTAGTAACGTCGGAGGAAATTATCCTAGGAAAAGTAATTTCATATCTTCTTAAATTCCAAATTTTCTTTTCAATAATGTCAATTTCACAATTATGCTGTTTTTCCTTTAATTATTATTAATCTTTTTGAAAAAAAAATCCTAGACATATGAATTTCGTTATTCTAAAATCGTCTATGTGTTCTCTTGCTATAAATAATGTTAAGACACTGAACTGCTTGTTCAATATATTTTTAAATATTTCTTATTTATTTTAATGCATATATTTAGACGATGTTTCTGAGTTTTAAAGTAGTGCTTAGAGAAAGCATAAATATATCGGTCAAATTCAGACTAAGGCTGGGAAACTAAAGCTTAAATAATGGAATATTTGTTAATTGTCGAAGACAAAGAATATATCAGAAGAGTTGTTGGAAGAATGCATTAGCAAAATTCTAAAAGAAGACAAAAAACAGACCGTTGAAATATGTATCAGAGTCGACTATTAATATTGTTTTCAAGCCTTTTATTAAGGAAAAAAAAATTTATTACTTCAAATGTATTTTAAAACCTTTCTTATATTTCAATGTTTGTGAAAATTTGAAATCCTAATACACTCTATAACAAAAAAAAAAAAAAAAAAAAAAAAAACGCACTTAGAAGCAATCATCCGATTGCTTTGAAATTTCGTATGCATGAGTATTTTGACCAGATATGCAAATGATTTAATTTTGGTGTCCATTGAATGAATAGTTTGATCTCCTGCGCATCCAGCAGATGTATATAAAGGAGCAGTTCTTCAACGGTTTAAAAATTTTCGGTTTGATTGCGATTCAGATTACCTTTCAACTATTTAAAAAATGCATCGCCGCAGGTTTCATGCTTATTACGATCAACTGTCTGAGTTTGACAGAGGTCGTATCATTGGATTGAAAGATGCCGGTTGGACAAATCGGAGAATCACACGTCATTTGAGTCGCGGCCATTCGAAGATGGTGGCAAGGATGGATGGAAAATGGCAGAGTTTAGCGTCAGGATGGTAGCGGTCGACCTGGGGCCACAACAGATTGTCCGATCAACTGTCATACCCCCATCTTCATCACTATCAACCAACAGACGTTCAACCCAAACACCAGTGTCCTCCATGGCCATTCACAGACGGTTGAGACAGCGAAATCTACGCTCGCGCCTGCACACTGCCGAGCCAGATTACAGTGGTGCATGGCTCGATCAGGTTGGAATGATGCCGACTGGGAACGTATAGTCTTTAGCGACGAATACCGTTTCCAACTGTGTCCTGGCGATAATCAAAGACGTGTTTGGGGACACGTGTTGACGTGACAAAGACGTGTTGGGGGCAGAGGGGGAGGTGATCCTGCTTTCACTATTTCACGCCATACCGACCCTGAACAAGGCATTATGGTCTGGGGTGCCATTTCCCTTTGATCGTCACTAGAGGTACAGTTGCTGCACAGCGGTACGTCGATGACATCCTAAGACCTGTTTTGCTACCATTCCTTTTGCAGTACCCTCAGCTGGGTTTTCAGTAGGACAATGCCACACCACATACGGCACATATTGCTATGAACTGTCTGCTAGCTTATCAAACACTTCCTTGACCTGCCAGATTCTTCTCCCATCGAGCATGTCTCGGATATGATGGGAAAGCTATTGCATCTTCCACGGAATGTTGATGATCTCCTTCGACAACTGGAGCGAATTTGGCAATAAATAACTCGGAAGACCATCCGGAAGCTTTATCGGTCTATGCCACGCCGTGTGGCAGCGTGTATCCAGGCTAGAGGTGGATCAATACCTTATATTGAACTTGCTACTGTAACTCTGGAATAAATTATTCAATTGTTCTCAGATTTTAATCATTTACTATTCTGTACATTGTCTTCCTATCCACCAATTTTCGTCTCAGTCGGACAACTCCTTGGTGCGTCGATTTTTTTTGTTATAGATTGTATAACAAATAATAAAGAAAATCATCTACCAGTGAATCATTTGATTCAATTGCTAATCAATTAAACAGCATTTCAGACTCTAAAAGGATTTGTATATTATAATTTTCCATACAAATGTGTTTTAAGCTAAAAATATTATACATAGAGGAGTTTTAACCCTTATTAATGCCTAGTATATCAATTAGTTTTTTAAATAATTATTCAGAAAAAAAAAGAGGGTTTTCTTTCAACTCTCCCCTTAAAAGTATATAATGGCATGGTGAGGGTTAACGGACTTTATGACAAAGTCTTTGTCATCCTTTTATTTGCCATTACAATACGATTTTAATTATGACAAATAAAAAGATGAATTGAATTTCCTAAGGATTTACATCAAGAATTTCTAGATACCTATACCAGTACTCATAATGCCATACCACAAAATGAAAGGATAATATTTTGGCAAGTTAACTCAAACTTTTCTTAGAGAGGCTTAAAATAAAATAATTTTTTCTTGAATAATAGCAGTGCGGTTGATTTTGAGTAAAATCTACTATTTTTCGTTACTACTTTTAATTTAAATAAAAAAAAATATTTCTTTGCCCATTAGCAGTTAAAATTCTACTGTATATATTTACAGATTTAGCGGGAAATGACAAATACACTTCTGTACCTTTTGGAGTGCGAATTAATATTGAAAATACACAAAGTTGTACAGTTTATATTTCACATGATGTGTTTGGCGTTTATTGTTAAAACAAGTAATATAAAAAAATTAAAGTCAATTCCTATTTAGGTCAACAAAGAATTTGTTGTATTTTAGTTACTTTTTATTAAATAATTACAATTAATATACATAATTTATCAAAACTTTGTTGATTTTCGCAAGAACTGAACTTGCATTCTTCACCTTCAAGTGAAAAAGACTGAAATCCTTGTATTTTACAGATTGAATTACTACCTTTTCATTTCAATTTTCACTACAAACTTCTAAAACATGCAATGAATTCTGTGAGTGCTACTCGAGTTATTACTGACCTTCGCAATAGTTGCCCCAACGATATTGTGCTCTTCGAAAGCGACCTCCTTCCTTTGTCCCTGAGACGTAAATACTGCTTATGTCGGTATTACAATAAACTCTCTAGTTACTATGATCAACATTGAACGGCTTACCTTCACAATTGGCAGAACAAAAGGCGCTTGAAGAGGCACAGTCCTTTTTCGCTGGTGTGGGAAATGGACCTGCTTGCATTTGATGTTGAGCCGCACTCTGAGATCTTCTGAAATTACTGCCCAGCCTGAAAAAATCCACTTTCACACTAAACTTTTGACGAAGTTCTCCAAAAAAGCAGAACTACCAGATTTTGCAAGACAGATGGCACTAAAGACTATTCATAGCGTTCCTCACACTGCTCTCACGATTTACACTGACGGCAGCAGGCGAGACGATGGCACAGTGGAGTATATGTGGTGACTTCTGAAGGAACATTAGATCTCCAGATTAGAAATGCAAACTTCTGTTCCGTGTGCAGGTCGGAACTTTTAGCAATCCACAAGGGCCTACAGCTGGCCGACACCTGTATTATTCCCGATTTTAACGGAATAAACAGCCGCGCCTCTTAACAGCACCTATCGAGCTGGAAGCAAGTGGGAGAATTAACGAGCATTTTCTAAATACCATCCATCGACTTACTGCAAAGCACAACATTAGCTTTCAGTGGGTTCCTTCCCACATCGAACTTGAAAGCAACGAGAGAGCTGACGCTCTTGCTGTGGCGGCTACCACTGATGAAGTTGGTAATGTCCACACTCTCACGTATACAGAGATCTCAATTGCAAAAGTGGAGACAAATAAGCTTTGGCGTGTTCCTTCGAATAACTCCTGGTACTTTAGAGATTGTGCTGGAGGGGCTCTCCAGACCAAGGACGATAGAAAACAAAGCACAGCCCTCTCTTGATTCATCAGCGGACATATTAAAGGCCTCCCTTTTCACCTGGGACAAAAATATTTTCCGGACCGTCATTGGTGCAAGAGCGCTCCGCTTCTCCCACTCACATTTTAAATTGTCTAAATTTTAGAAAGCATGACATACTCAAAGACTCAGTTCTATTTATGGACTTTTTGGAAATATTGGGTCTTATGGAGATGGTCTAGCACTTCTGGGTCACCTGGTATTAGTAACAATAACAACAAAACTCCATTTAAAGTATTAAAATTTAATTAATAAATTAATAGTTGAAAAAACTATTAACATCAAGTGAAATTCACTACAAGTTTAAAAAAATATATTTGAACTCGAGTGGATGAATAAAAAAGCATTATATTAACGATAAAAGATTTGAACATATATATATATATATATATATATATATATATATATATATATATATAGGGAGAATATGAACTAATAGTAGTAATTAAACAAGCACAATAATTCATTGATAGCTAGTATATAGTCGTATACCACAAAAGTTATGTTTATTCATTTAAATGCTCGTTATGCAACGCTATATATGTTTATCATGTCTCCCATCATTTTCAAAAATGTATTCCACTGTTAGTACTATTTTTTCCACCCCTGAATGCAGTTTGTCTGTCGAAATCTTGGAAATACTACGACAAATGTTATCCTTAAGATCTAGAATAGATGCAAGTTTGTGTATAATTTATCATTCAAGAAACCCTGTAATTAAAAATCGTGACACTAACGTAGCAAGAAAGTTAAGCTACAGGAATATTACAACTGATTACCCCTGATTCTATGAAATACCTCAACAATTGTTGTGTAAAACAAACTGTGTGGAAGGAGGTACTCATCTTCGCTTGAAAGTGGACTGAGGACATTGAATTTCAGGAATTACAAAATCCTACACACACCATGATTCCAGTAATGGAGAAAGAATCAAATTCGAAAGGAAGTTATCGCTTAAAAAATTGAAGACTCTGGATATTAATTCCTCATTATAGCTAAAAAAAATCTTTAGGCTCTCTATCCACATTAACAATTCATGGTCAGGGGAATTTTTACCATTGTTCATAAATTGTTACTTGGTAAAAGAAGGCAAGTACATGCGTTTTGCGAATTTATTAGTGCCCATCCTGCTGTTGATAATCACCAATAATTTTGTAAGTATAAAAAAGTGAGACTCATCTCTTACTTTTTCTTACAGTTCTGCGCAAAGCAACGGTGTATTCGGAATGGAAAACAGTTAGCACATTGATGTTACCGTCTGGCGAATGACTGATGACGGCTTTAGCCACGCTGCAGACTTGGCAGATTTTCTTCCTTTACTTGATGGCAGATTTAGTTCAGTCAGATTTCTTCATCATCTTGCATGGAGCAGGCAGAGATTTGGATATCTTTTTAAATGCTTACAAGGCAATAATTTAAAAGAGACCAGAGATAAATGACAGAATTTGACTTCGGAGTGTCAAAGATTCGAGAACTGATTTCACTGGTTACCCGTCAGGTCTGCCTGGTATATTGTAGAAGTTTAGAGAAAGGTTGGGAGCCTTCCCCCTTAATTCATCTCTGAAAACACACACCTTTTTTGGCATAGATATATCGCGGGAAAGTTATAAATTAATGAGAAATAAATGATAATATATTCCTTTCTTGCATTTATAGTAAAAGACATAAAATTTATCTCTATCTTATTATTTGTTAAGTACTAAACTTCTTAAAAGTCATACAATTATTTTATCAAAATTGGTCTATAACTTCCGGTTGTGTATTTCTTGCAGTAAAAGAAAATGCATGAAATTTTTTCAGGATGCAAATTTTAATTCCTAATCATAATTAAAATTTTCGAACATAATCTGGCTGATGAACCACATTAGTCAATGAATATACAAAGTAAAATGTTGCGCAAATTATATATATATATATATATATATATATATATATATATAAATCAACTTCATTTGTTTTCTTTGCTTATGGAAACAGATAAAGATAACAAGAATTCTTGAATAATAGAGAGAATTCTTTAAATGTTTGAAAATAATGAAAAAAAAAAGAAACAATCGGTTTCTGCTACTTTTTACGACTTTTAAATCCATGCCAAAATCAGCCAATTTTATTATTTTTTCTAGTTATATTACTTATAGATTCGCAATTTTTCTGAGATATATCGATATGAAATTATATATCTTCCCACTTATTCCTTAAGAAGCGTTTGCAAGAGATTAACTATTGTGCGTAATAAAAGATGCATACCTCATAAAGATCGTTTGACCATGATGGAATAGTGGCAAATAGTTGTTTTAGCGTTGTATTATCACGATGACGCTATCTTAACTGTTTACATTATAACAATAGAGAAACAAAAGTAGAGGAACAGCTTTTGCGCGCAATAGTTGACAGAGTGTAAACACTCCTTTATTTGGCCAGAGTTAAAAATTTCAAATCCATACAGAAATAGCTCTGGTACATTAAAAAAATCTTGCATTAACATATTGAACTAAATTAAATTAAATTTAAACTTATGAGATACAACGGAGTTTTATTGTTTCTGCGAGAACAATTTTTTATTCATAAATCTTCTTGATTTCAGGCATAATTTTCATATATCTACACACTGTTCTTGAACAATATGCCTTCTTTTTATCCATGGAATAATATAATTAAACATGTAGTATGACAAATGATATGATCTGCTCAACATTTACAAATAAATGCCATTCGTTCTATAGCGCCATCTGTTGGTCAATTTGTATACTAAAGGTTTATTTAATAAATGTCAAATGTATGATCTAAAATCACAATTGTCCAAATTTAAATTTATTTTGAAAGGTAAAACGCTCATATTTTAGGGCGATTTTATGATATTATTGCAAGTGAGTAGCATTAAAAAATTATTCGAACTTTAATATCATACCATCGGAAAATTAAATAAATATCAAAAATGGTATATTCTAGTGTGCGAAGACGATAAATACAACTTTTGCAAATACCAGTTTTTTTTCTATGAAACTTTAACTTCATACATTTTTTTATGTTAACAACTCCAGAACTGACTCAACAAAATTTCCTCGTAAACTCGAAGATAAAAAATAAACATAGATAGAGATAGATTTCTTTTATTTCTCAATGCGCACAATAGATGTCAGCACGATATCTTTGAAAAGGCATCGTTGTGCATTTGCCTAAATTTTTGAGCATTTATAAAAATTTACTGCTTTGTGTAAAATATGTTGTTAAAAATATTCTGTATAAAAACTTTCTGAATAAAAATATTCCAAATAAAATATTTCTGCATTAAGTTATTTGTATTTAAAAATTGTGCATTGTTTAAAATATTATGTATTCGATTTAAATTTTACTTCTACTTGATAATATGCAAAACGATAACTTCCCAACAGCTTTAATATGAGTTTATATTATTTCGATTTTTGGATTTCATATAAAGAAATGGAAAGAATTCTTCCAAAAACAAGGTATCAGCTAATCCAGAGGGATAAAGTCTTACAGTTTTTTAAGTATCATTATCTATTATTATTACTAAGTTTTTTTATTATTATTACCATTGTATTGAAATTGCATTAAAAACAGTTTAGACATTTTACTAGTTTTATTTAAAAATGTGCATGATTAGAACCGAATTAAAAACTATTTTGCATGTAAGTTTCGGGACTTCTTTTCCCTTCATCAATTTCCAAAACCAGGTAATACTTATTAATTAACAAATATTATGATTAATTGACATAATGAAATATATTACTTTGAGGATGTCCCTGTCAAAATAATTGGATTCAATGTCTAATGTATAAATATAAATAAAAAAATATTTTAAAACAAAATGAGAAAAAAAATTATAAAACTTTTTTTTAATGCATTAATACAAGATTTCCCAGTGTTGTTGATTTGAGAGTCACTCAGCCACTGGAAAAGGATTGGTCTTCCAACGTTAAAATTGAGATTAAAATATGCTTTGTTTGGGCATTATTTCCAACGAATTATTTTCATTTCCACTTTTATTTTGTAGTATATACATTTTTAAAAAAAAAAATTTCACGTTCTATAATTTATTTGGACTTATTTAAGTAATTTTTTGTGCCTTATTAAATAAAAAAACATTTTCAATATATATATATATTCATACCATATTAATATTTAAAAACCAAAAAAAATCAATATGTTCGGCGAACAAGCTGGTTTCTAAAGCCGGCTGGTTGATATGATTTTCGTATTTTTTTATATTAAATCACTCTATTAAAATTAATCGCGTGGAAGTTCAAGTGAATTTTTTTTTTTAATATTGAAGAAGTGAACGAATTTTCTACCATTAAAAGGATTAAATTGTTTTATCTAGTTATGTAATTATACTATTTTTTCCTTAACTTTGCATACTTTGTCCTGACGTATTAATTCGAAACTGCATTAAAAATTCTAAAAAGTTATAGATTTCTGAAAAGTAATTAATAATTTTATGGTGGACAGTTGCAACTATAATTTTGGTCTAGTTAAATAGTATATTAACATTGATTTTGTTGATACTTTCGACTACGATTCGTAATATACATATAATTACTACCAGCAATAAACTATGCCGAGAATAAGCCTTTTGGCTTATAAAACCTACTATCTATTGTTTCCAAATTTATTTTTCTTGTTTTGAATAAATTATTATATTCACTGTGTTAAATGATACTTGCATCTTTCTATTTTTCAATTTTGATTGTTATGAAGATTGAAAAAGCAATATATTTCGAAACTACATCATTCATAGAGGCATAGTCCACTTTTTTGAAAAGTATGTTTAACGATTATCTTGTAGCCTTCAAAGCGTTGGAATTCAAAGCGTTGGAATTCTAATTTTATTTAAGATTTTATTTAATTTTTGGGAATTAAATTTTTTTTAAACATTTGTATTTCAATATGCTCCCCTAACCTTGTAAACGAGTTTTAAAAAATCCCACATAGTAATAATATTAAAAACGAATACATGACTGAATCACTGAAATTTTCATCTCAAATGATGCGTTTAGTATTTTATATGTATATTCATTTATAAAATACTTTTATAGTGGAATATAGGTAGTAAATTCTTTTATTTCGAGAAATAATTCTTGAGAAAATTTATTCTTTTACTATTTTGATGACGAATAATGATTTCAGCATGCACCCCCCATCTCTCTCTTGTAAATGAGTTTTAAAAAGTACACCATAGTAATAATATTAAAAACGAATACATGATTGAATCACTGAAGTTTTCATCTCAGATAATGCGTTTAGTGTTCTATATGTTTATTCTTTTATAAAATACTTTTATAGTGGAATATAGGTAAATTCTTTTATTTCGACAAATATTTCCGGAGTAAATTTATTTCTTTACTATATTTATGATGAACAATGATTGCTGATGTAAAAGGGGCATAAGGCATTTCAACTGACAGAAATATCTGTAAACTATTCTAAATGTGCAAGTAATTAAAATATGTAATTACAGAGAAAAATGCTTGACATTTTGTTTAAAAGGCATTTTAAATCAACGTTATGATATTTATAGTAAAAAATGGAATTAAATCACAAAACAATACATAAGAAAATTTAAAATATTCGTAAATTTCGGAGCAAAATATAAGGATTTCAAGATAAGTTACTTATCCTATCTTAACATCGCAACGAGGATACGTTATTTGTGGTAATAAGAAGCAAGAAAATGTGTTGGTTATCGTTTTTCTGTGTGGGTGGTACAGAATTTGTATGGGGACGAGTTACTTCCATTCCGATGATAGAACTTACCTTCTATGGGAGGAGTTCTGATTAGGCCAATAGGTATCAAATCATTTCCCGTATTAATGCTTCGAAGGTTATGATTATTTAATTTTTTCGCATTCTCTAGTAGTGAATGGGCAGATCTTGTATAGTAAGAATTTGTATGGTAATTATTTCTTTCCTGCCAGCACCTCTAATATCTGGGTGAGAATTCTCCAGATAAGCAATATCTTTTCGCTTCCTTAGAAAACGCAAAAATGATGATATTAACGTCTTCAATGACGGGTCATACATCTTAAGGGATAATATTGTTGCATGAACCAGTGATAGTGATTTTTTAACTTACCTTTAAACTCATATTTCTATTTGCTGCAACCAGTCATTCAGATACATCTGGTAAATGGGCGACTTTTTAATGAATTATTTATTTTAACATCTCTGCAGATTGGGGCATCCTATATTTCGGGATGAGAATTCACAGGAAAGTAAGTGGGTTCTCGATTCAATGAGAGTATAATAATGGCATGACGTATGGTCATGGTCAAATTTTCGTTGGTAGGACATATGTCCTATAGGGAAGAATTAGATATGGGCTGATAGTGACAAATTTGTAACTGACCATAAAGCGCGTATTATTATCACGACGCCAATCAAATGGGACCATTATGTGTAGTATGGATTGGAGTATATCATTTAGGACGATCTAGATTTTACCTTCCCTGGGGAAGGGAATCCAAAGGAATTGAGAACGAGAAACCACCTGACCAATTATTCAGATTCTAGCTTCTGCTGCGGCTGCTATAATGGTGCTCAATTGTTCCATCGTCGATAACAAGAGGTACCTGCTTCGGGACGTGGTTCTGCAAAAGCCGTGCCATAAAAGGGGGTTATTTTATTCAAATCGCAGGTTCTGTATTATTATCCGCGACGATCGATCATTTAGTGAATTCCGCAAGTTGAGATAAAACGAAGGTTTTTCTTTATGGTTATCCTATATTACTTTTATGTTGAGAATTGGTTTAGTAAGAATGATTTTAACACAATAAGATTTTTTTTTATAGAATTGAGAATTTATTGATATTACCAATTTTTGATCCCTCCTCATGAAAAAAATATTATCAAATGAATAAGGGATTGGATGTAAAAGAATGCATTTGCTTCTGAAAGATATTAGCATATATTGTTAACTGATTTCACACAGTCTGGATGAAATAGGAAAATTATTTGACAAACTGTGGTCAGATTTCAAAGCATTCAATTTATCGTGTTTTCATGCCAAACTAAAACGAAAATGTTTGATAAAAGACAACAACTTTTGAATTACCAGGCTACCATATACAAGTAATATAAAAACATTTTTTTTAAATCAATGCCTACTTAGGTTAACAAGGAAAAACTTTATTTTAATCACTTACTCACACACTTCATAAACCCTTTTTAAGGGGCAGACTTTATTCATGCATTTCATTCATTCATCCACAGATTGTAATTTAGATCTGGAACAGAGAATGATCAATTCTGACCCAGTGGTTCTCTCGACATGGAGGACTTTGAGACAACAACAGATGCAATGCCCAAAAACACACACATACACGGAGAGTATTTGACTGACGGGTGAGAACTCACAGCCTAAGGGATGCGAATCCAACGCCCAACCAACCAGGCAATTCAGGCCTAATAATCACACTTACTATAAATAATTGATCAAAAATTATACTAGCGTTAAATTTTCAGCGCCAATTGAAGCAACGCAAAATGCGTGAATTTTCTACGCAAGTTAGGGTAATGCAATGTATATAAGAAATTTTTCATTTTCTTTATTCTGTATTATTTTTATTGATATGTATTTCAAAATAAATACAAAAAATTGATTAACTAACAATGTTTAATTTTAAATGCATCAAACATTAAGAAAATAAACCGAATCGTTCGAAATAATGGGCCAAATATACGTTAAGCCTAACCTCATTAGCGTGGGGGCAAAAACAAACTGAATTCGTTACTTCTTTGGCGGAGGGGGGGGGAAATGAAGATTTTTGGCGAGATAGTTAGTTTTTTATTAATTAATAGAGATATTAATGAATTAAAATTTGAAAGAACTGTATCAAAATTAAATGTCATCTACTACAAGTTTGAAAAAATTTACATGAACTTGAATGGATGGATTAAAAAGTATTTTATTTACGACTGAAAATTTAAACAAGATACATATATAGGAAGAATGTGAGCCAATAGTTGGAATTGAAACAATGGAAACGAAAATCGGAACCATGGTTCTTCGATTCTGCCACTGAGATTAAACAGCATTTTTGCTGTTTGGTGGCATCAGCAAATAAAGAAAATCAATGAAATGGAAGGAAATTTCATATGCAGATTACGGAAAGTGTGGAGAGATGAATTCAGAAAAAAATGGAAAGTATTGAAAAAAAAGTTTGTTATGGGTAGGGATTAAAGAATACATTAAAATTGGATTACCCAAAATATCATTGATGTCCCAGTAATAAAAAATGCACATGCAGAAATGGATAACTTATGAACTAAAATTTGCTGAAAATAACTTATTCGCAACATTTTTAATAAATGTATTGACTTTTCCTGTGAACAAGCTAATGCACTGATGCTTTTTCACAATTTTTTTTTAATTAAAAAAATTTTTTTTTGCTGAATATTAACATCTCATGTCTTCTATAGTCTGCGTATGAAATTTAGTTTTATTCCATTAAATAACTTCACCTGCAAATGCGGCTAAACCTAGAAAGTTATTTTATGATCTTCCTTGTGTACTTCAGCTGTTTAAAAGAAAAAAAATGCCTCTAATTGTATATGCTAGTTAAACTATAAATTCATTATGACCCCTAAATTAGCGAATAACCAAAGTAAAAAATAAAATAATAAAGAAAATTTTCAAAGGTAATTGTAAAGGACCGGTTTTATAAACTAAATTTTCTATAGTTAAAACAGAGAAGGTTATTTACATTTATATTTTGGATATATATTCAGCTATAAATTTTAGCTACTTAGAAAAGATATTCCCAATTGTATATTCTATATAAATTATAAACTCTGTGTGACACCTAAAATAGAGAATAATGAGAAAAAAAATAAAGTAATAAATGAATAAAGAAGAAATTTAAAAGCAGTTGCAAAGAATTGAATTTTATAAGCTTATTTCCTTATATTTAATCTATTTTTCCTAGACTTTGACTTTCTTTAGCTTTGTCGTATGTCTGCTACTAATCTTATTGTTACAAATATTTCTTCAGACGCTGAAAAAATATATTACTCTCCTATAGTTATTATGCTGAAAAAATTGAGTAATGTATTCCTGTCTGCTTCAAATTTCAAAGTGGCAAAATTTAGTTTTCTAAAGCACCAAATATTTTAGCCTTGCAAATCCCGAAGAATTCTCTAATGTGCAATAGAAACGATGCTGTCAAAACTATTATAATAGTATTCCTAATGGTTAAGATTCACTCGGATGTTTTCTCATTTCTAAGATGAGTTTTCCGATAAATTAGGAAAGGTTTTTATCGAAGATTTCTAAATCGGAAAAGAATAGAAATCAATTTCGCTTGAACTTTCAAGATGAAATCATTAAAGAGATTCTATAACCGTTTTGTTCGATTTCAAAATTTCAGTTTTATGAAAAGCTACTGAAATTAATTCTAAGCTAGAATCGAATTTATTGTAATAAAAACTATATTATTACCCTAATTTTTATAGCAAATGCTAACATTATGATTCCAATTTTTTTTATATTTCCCTGTCAGAAGGTAAAAGTTTAAAAAGTGACAATTAAAAACACTGCAAGAGTTTTTAGTTTGCTTTTCATATTTTCCTCTAAAGGCTGATTGTTCCATTGTATTTATATTTTGTTATGGCGTTTCGTGTCAGAATTGAAATATTAAGAGACTTTCTTGTCCGACTTCAAGTGCTGAAATTGAAATATATAAAATTCAATTTGCAGACGGATTTCTGCCGTAATTTTGAAGTAAATTTACTCCATTATAAAATAAAAAGTAATGTTATTATATTAAATACTTTCCCAAAGTCAGTTTCGAACGACAAAATAGAAAATGTATATTCATTCGTAATTTGAAAAAAAGTTCTACTCTACGTATCTTGTTGCAACAATATCATGAAATATATTATGATGGAAAAATACTTTTAAGAATGATCATAAAGTTTCCATGACTGTATGCAAATGAGTTTTTACATTTGTTTCTGTAATAATTTATAAGTACCGTTCTTAAATAAAAGCTTACATATTTATTTTGACAAATTGTATCAAACTAAAGATAATTTTAAAATTAAAAATATACATTGTTACGAGCGGGTGAGCGCCGTGGGGGCGCACCGAGGTTGGCGGAGTTTGGAGAGGAGCTTCGCGCCAGTCGGGTTGGTTTGGCGAAAGGAATAGTCTGGTAGCCGCTGGGTTCTTCATGAAGCGGCGCGTTTCTTCCACGTGTTTTCGCGCGATCGCTAGCTCGGCTGTATAAGGGACGAGCTGCCGCAGTGAATTAGTTAAGAGTTCCTCTGTAGGAAGACCAGGGTCTCGTTGGACTAGCGGATTACTTTTCCTGCTTGTTATTAGTGAGCCGCGTTTACGTTTGCTGTTAACGTTGTATTATTGAGCTCGCTGCGATTTACTGTTATTGTGCTATACGATAGCTGTTCTGCAGTATGTTTTTATTGTGCGTAAGGCTTCCATTTACGCTGTAAGTGACTGTTGACTGCTGGATTTCTTTTTATCTGAAGTTTTATTTTATCTCGTCATCCTGCAAATAGCTGTAAATAAATTTGATTGTGCTGTCCTCAAGTAAAGTCCATTCAATCTGAACCCGCTACATTAAAATCGTAATAATATCAATTATCAGTATATTACTTCGCATTATTGTCTCAAATATGTTAAGGTTAATAAATATGTTCTTTCCCAAGATTCGGATAAATTTCTTAATTTTATTTTAACTTTAAAGATTCAAATTTTCCTTTGATATTATGTTTGAAACAAATCTGTCTTGCTGGATGAGTGTCGATTATCAATCTTGGCAGTGAACCTCGAAATTAAATGTTCAGGTTGAGCAATATGAAAGTAAATATATATTTCAATATGTAGACGATTTTTTAAAAATTTTGGTCTCTCATAGTTTTAAGAAAATTCTATCTCGTGAATTCTGCCATTTGTATTAATTAAAAATACGGGAAGGCTTTGCACCTTGAGGTAACTCACATTTTTTTACACATTTCAAGGTTATTATTCACACATTTACATTAAGTAAAAGTAAGAGTAAGAGAAAGAGTAGTTCAAGGTGTCCCAAAATTGACGCAAGGTTTGAATTTATTACTGTTCTTGGAGTAAAGTGTTGGCAACCTTATTAAAAAATCGTTTGGCAGCTGATAGTTTAAGGTTAGGGAAAATGAAGCGTTACTCGATAGAACAACGTATTGTTGTTGTTCTCGTGTTCCGTTTTACAATGAAAGGAGGGGTGCAGTAGCTTCTGAGGAATGGACCTCCCGAGCGCCCCAGGGCAGAAGTATAACTTCTAGCTCATACACGTCTCAAACCTTTTTTACTGTTCCGATTTCCTTTATGCATTTCATTCATTCATCCACAGATCGTAATTTAGATCCAGAACAGAGAACGATCACCTCTGGCCCAGTACCCCCAGTGGTATTACTCTCAACATCGAGGACTTTGAGACCAGGAAAGATTTAACGTGCGCCAGAAATCACACACACGGAGAGTCTTCGGCTGGAGGGTTCGAACTCGCAGCCCGAGGGCTGTGAATTCAATGCCCTACCAATCAGGCTATCCCGACTCAGAACAACATGTTAACGCAAGATTTGATTTAAATAAAAAATATTTTTCTTTAAGTTGTTATATTTTTATTGAATTGCAAAATACACAAGATAGGGTTCTGTATGGGATAACAGATATGGCACATGGCCTCCACAGTTTTGATGGCACATGCGCATTCTTCAGTCGAAATTTTCCATGACAGTTTTCCACAAATATGAATGAAATTCGTTGGTGCATCGTTGAATTAGTGTGTTCTTGTGGGTTTTTTGGCATAGGTCTTTGACTTCAAATAACCCCATAAAATGAAGTCAGATAGTTTTAAATCAAACGATATAGGAGGCCAGTTCTCAAAAAAAATTTTGGAGCTGCCAGAATTTCATTATTCTTGAAATTTTGTTAAACAATGGAAACAAATTGCTCTATCGTGAAACGCTCCATTTTTTTAACCCTTAATTATCAGCTGTCAGATGTCAAGCGGTTTTTGTTAAAGGTTTGTCAACACGTGTCTGTATGAATGGTGACAAATTCACATCTTGCGTTACTTTTGGAACATTCTTTATAAATGTAAAAATGAGGGTAATGACAAAATTTTTTACAACGTAGAAGTTTTTATTTTTTCCTCTTTATAGCAATTATAAAATATGTGAAAACAACACCACGCTTCCTGAATTCATATTTTGATAGTTAGACTAACAAATATACAGTATGTCACTTCCTATATATATGCATCTTACACATGCTAAATATCAGAATATAATTTGCAACAAGGCGCAACAGTTTTCCTTACACTATACCAGAATAATGCTTATTTCTCCGTATTTTCCCCGTCTGAGTAAATTTACTAAATCTAATAATCTTGTGTTTTTTATTTTTCACTTACGATATTTATTTTGTTCAACAAAATGTTCGTACTATTTTGAAATATTCTCTCATCTTGAGAATTAAATTAGAAGAAATGGTCTTAATCTAAGTTAAAACTGAATCGCATCGAAATAAATCTTTCCTCCAATATGAGTAATAAACTGATTATTTAATACTTCATTTTATTTGATAAATCTTTGAGACTACCATGTATTATCTGGGGACGTGAAGTTGCTTTACCGTTTATTCTATATAAATTCTAATTTAATGTATTATGAAATTGAATTATTATTTAATAAATATTCTTAGGAAGCATCTTGCCGGATGATTTTTTTAATATGAGAAATCTTTCAATTATAAATATTGATCCAAATTTTTTCTGTCTTCAAAAGAAAAGAAATTCATTTGTAAATCTTAAAACCCTCTTCTTTCAGCAAATAGATTTTCAGTTTTCTTATTATCTTGAAGGCATTCATCCCTCAAGGCAACATAACAGCTCTTCTGACTCTAAAATTTCATTTAATATTCATTGGTAGAAAACCAAACCAAATATTTTAATTTCTTACGAGCCATAATTCCCGATTCTATTCATGCAAAGGATATTGTTTCCTATTAAAGCAACCCAAATATGCACAGGATTTTTTTTAAAATCCTAGAATAAGACAGTTATAAAATTCCTTCCTATTGAGACTTTAAGAAACACAAGTTTATCACTCTATTCATGTTTCAATGAAAAAGAAATCCAATCCTCTCAGGTAAATCTAATAAATCAGATTGTTTTTATTTTTCGGCATTTCTTTCCTTTGAAGGTATAATCCATCGAGATACGAATGATAGATGTAAGCAAGCAAAAATGCTATTTGTTGTTGAGAATCCGAAAAATGGTTCGCCATTTTTCAAGAAATGGAATCATTTACCACAAGCATGTTATAAGTAGTGAAATCTTTCATATTTTCTTGTCCCTTTCAGCATTTGAATGATAAAAAGTAGTCAATGGAAACATCCATGAATAAATAAATAAATATTTTGAACTAATTTCTGTTTGAAATGCAGGAGTTCAGTTTCATTTTATATCTAATTTTAGAATCATGTTTTGTACCTCATTTAGAGGGAGCAGTTTCCAAATCGAATTATTTATTGATGCGTGGTATTTTCTCTGATAGAATATTCCTTTGATTTAATAATATGGGAATGAAAGGGAATTCTTAAGTTAGAATCCAAAGAAATTTATTTTGTTAAAAAAATGATAATAAGTTAAATCATTAAGAATTTTCTGATTAAATAATGACTAAGAATTTTAATTCAATTTCGGTTCAAAATTATGATATTTCTTTCCTTATGATATATCTTCTTTTTATTTTTGTTTTTGAAATTTCATCGACTTTACCTTTTTGTTCATCGAAAGATAAAATATCCCGGTGTTTATCCCATCTTAGGATTAGGGAGGATGAGAAGCTTGAAGTTCAGTGGCTTGCGTAACAATGTTGTGGGAGCGAGTAACTTCAACTCTAGTGACTGGATGTACCACACATGGAAAAGGTTGTATCTAGTCGGTGATCGACATTAGAAATCAATCTTAGTTCTGCCCCTAATGTTGTAATGATGATATTAATTCAATTGCTCTGATGGCTTAGGCAGGAAGGGGCTAATTCTTATGTTGTAATGCAGCGCATATCGATTACTAAACTTGTAAAATGCTAATTAAGAGGGTAGAGCATCCGCATACTGATGAAACTTGGTAATTGGGAGATTAGAGAGCTGTTCCAAGTGTGATTTTCATCATCTGCTCCTAGTTGAAAATTGCGAAATATGTTCTGAGATAGGTAGCATTTAACTTCAGAGCAGCACTTTAATATGGTAGAAATAAATTAAACTAATCTCGCAAAATGGCCACCTGAAATATATTGGCATCTAAATTATTGTTTTTCGGTTTCAGATTTAATTTAATTTATTTTTATTTTAATTATATTAATGTCCTGTTTTAAAGAATCACCAGGGCTATTTGGGATTTATCTCGTAATTTTGAACCGTGGTCAGATGATTCCGGTTTAAGGATTTATAATATGTTTCCTGATAAATATATCTTATTAACATTTCTTTCGAAAACATTTCTGGTTATCACTTCATCATAAGCTTTTCTAGAACACTAGTACAATGCAATCTTGTTTGAAGTCATCACATATTCTTTACAGAGATAGAGAGTTAACGTAAGTAGGTCAGATGACAGTCAAGGTGTCTTCGAGCTAAATTTTTTTTTGAAAACATAAAACACGAATTCACTAGCTAACAGAGAACGTCGCAAGAACAACTGGTTATCACTTCATCATAAGCTTCTCTAGAACAAAAGTTCAATGCAATCTTGTTTGAACTCATCACATATTCTTTACAGAGATAGAGAGTTAAATTAAGTAGGTCAGATGACAATCAAGGTGTATGCGAGTTACAGTTTTTATGAAAACATAAAACAAGAATTCACCAGCTAATTGAGAAAGTCGCAAGAACAACTTTTTAAGGTTATTGAAAATAGATTTTCCGAACCAGCCAAGTTAAAAAGAAAGCGCTTTTATCTTGAAATTGAAGTAGAAGCTGTATTATCTCGAAATTAAATTATAAATGCATTTATTTTTAAAGTCCAAGCGGCATATAAAAGAATTTATAAAGGCATATAAATTGAATTCATCGCTACTTAAAAAAATATGCAGCAATATTAAATAGAAAGGAACTTTTTAAAAATAAAAAATATAAAGGATAAACATACATAAAAATACCTAAGAAAATGCATAAACATTAAAATAATAATCTAAAAGATGAACAACAGGACTTTTCTTTTTGCAATTTTGATTACAGAAACTCTAGACTTGAGAAAATATTTAGCGTCTGAGGCGAATATTGAGCGATAAGTATTTACTATTGATGAAGTATCTTCGAGCTTTGATGACTTTAATTCTTAATTAACCTAGTCTAAGTCTTTTAAATTTACCTTTACCTGTATCTATGTTTACACATATAACTGTTTTTCTACTGATGGAATTTTACATTTTTCAAACTAAAAGGAAAGAAAGCAGCTTCTGTCTTATCATTTATATCTATACTTAAAATAAAGCTCAATGTGTCTGTATTGATGCTCTACAGGCCAAACCGTTCGACCTACAGCTACCAAATTGGTACATGCATACTTTGGTGGTCGGGAATGTGCACCTCGGAGCCTTTTTTTTTGAATTCTTAAATAGAATTTTAATTGTTAATTAAAAAAAAGACCTTTTGACTGGAGAATTAGTTTATTAGCTATAATCAAATGATAATCATAAAGCTTCAGCTTTTTTTCTCCACGCTAACAAGGTTAGGCTTAACATAGTTTCGGCAGATTATTTCAAACGATTTTGTTTATTTTCTTAATGTTTGATGCATTTAAAGCTAAGCATAGTTAATTAGTCTATCTTTCAGACTCATTCTGAAGTAATTTTGAATTAAAATAAAACAGAATAAAGGAAATCAAACATTTCTAATCTGCCAAGAGTGATTCCAACTGGCGTAAAAAATTAATGCATTTGCGTCATCGTAACTGGTGTTGAAAATTTACGCATGCGCATTATATTGGCAACTGTATTTAAACCTTTACAGACTTGATTCTAATTAATTGGTTTGCTGTTTAATTTTACCTCAGATACACACTCTAAATAAATTGTTTTTAGGTTAGTTATCTGCTTTTGTACTTAAACAGTATTTATGTTATTTATATATTTTTCGTATGTGCTTATAGCTTTAAGTATATCTTTTTTTAAGTAGTCCTCCCCCAAGCTAACGAGGTTAGACTTAACATGTTTTCGACAGATTACTTTAAATGATTCTGTTTATTTTCTTAGGTTTTGATTCATTTAAAAATATACATTGTTAATTAATCGATCTGTTCATGATGAATCTGAGAACATTTTGCTGAAAATTTTTTGAGGTACTGCATAAATATTCTTTAGCACACATAAGGTCTATATGTTCAGCGACACTGTTTTCAGCACTCAAAATTAATTGCAGTTGAATAATTTCCAATATAATTTGAATAATAAATTCTATTAAGCTAACAGAAAATTAAAGATATACATATTACTTTTGGCAGAAGGCCTTTATGATTTTATGAAGAAATTATATGTATATTAAAAATTGAATCTTTAATACATTTTGTTAAAGAAGCTATTAAAACAGGATTTACGTAAACTATTTAATTATTGTATAATTTTAACGAGCATTAAGATTGGCGAACTGGCTGGTCGCCAAGGTCGGCTTGAATGGAATAAATTTAGCTAATCTCTATCAATGACTAGAAAAACAAATAAATATAGAGTAAATCATAAACGGATAAATCTGAATGACCAGACAACCACGAAAGAAAAAGTGGGAACTAAGGATAAGTCCTATGGGTTATCACCGGTCATAACACAACCCTTCTCGTAGGCGCCACCTCTCGTCATTGAAAGAGAATAGCTGATATGTCCCTACCTTTAACCACCGGGAAGAGAAGAATCAACCTCCATTACACTTATTTCTCATCACTATGCTTGCGGTGTTCTTCGATTGGAATATCATAGTACAAATTAGAAGAGAAGGGAGTCATGACCATAGAGAATACTAAAAATCAAGCCGTTTTAGGAGAATTCTCAAGATAAAATAGCCTACATTGTGTCACAACTCCTCCCACAGACTATAGACTTAAATGTCATTTTAAACTACACTGTTAACTAAAAAAATATCAAATTATTATCTTCGTTCTAAAAATATATTTCGAATATATTTATATACTTTCATACACTCTCTCTCTCTCTCTCATTTTATATTATATATATATATATATATATATATATATATATATATATATATATATATATATATATATATATATAAAATTTT
>JAOUZG010026676.1:641514-672438 GCA_026289955.1 Argiope argentata | reverse complement strand
ATATATATATATATATATATATATATATATATATATATATATATAAGCCTTATTATTTGTTGTAAGCAGAAGACAGTTTTGAAGACATAGATGACACTTTGAATTTTTAAGTTCGTTTTATTTTATCACGGGAAGTACGCATTATTTACAAGCTGAAACGACGAGCACAACACAAAACGACACAAAACGGAATGGCAAAAAGCCGATGAAACTATTATCCTTGTGAATATATACTGTTAGATTTTAATAAGGATCTTTGACACAAGTCAATCACATGTACATTTCGTGTAAGGAAATCGTAGGCATCTTTTAAAGGAATGTGATTGGCTGGCCAGTTTTCATCTCTTCACTCGGAGTGTGGGAATGAGTTGGCTTTTAGCTGATTCAGCAATTTTACAAAGCTTCTGTTGAATTAATTTAGAACAAGTGGAATGGATCAGGAAATATGAGAATATTTTTCGAATGAAGTTACTATGGCTAAATTAAGATAAAAATTTGGAAATTAATTTGGGGTTTAATTATATATATATATATATATATATATATATATATAAAATCCTTTTTTTCTTGTCAAATTATTTTTAAATTATGTAATCGATTGATGTGTAATCATTTGCTTTCAAGATAATATATAACATCTTTCTAAAAAAGTACTTTATTTATTTAACGAAAATAAAAGCTTTACTAAGTATGAATCTTGCTGAACTAGGCTTTAATGGTCACTAGAAATATTCATGTGAAGCTCATTTTTCAAAGAGAGATTGTCCTTGAAGGGATACGAATGCCTATTTAAAGAAACAAAACTCCTGTAATTGCATTCCATTTACTCTTTGTTTATTCAGTCTTCCACTCTTTAAGACTTATAAATATTCTAACAGCACTACTACTCTTTGCAATGTAGGGCGTAGATTTATTCTTTTTTTTTCCCGATTTATTTTTACTTTATCAGTTGTTGAAGTCGTTTAGAAAAACTTCCAACGTCTATCGGTTAACGATTCATTTAAAATTCAATTACGCAAGGAAAAGAGGCGCTTTAAGGAATACCACAACCATTTCCAAATGCTGAGTCTTTTGTGATCATTTATCTTTCTATTCACTGAAAATTATAAAAATTCTATTTGTAATCCCAAGACATTCTTTTTCTTTATAATTATTTATGCGTTATGAAAATAACATCAGCAGACGAAGATTTGAATAAAGTTTTATGTCATTTAAAGTTTATGCTATTTGATAAAAAGTGATAACTCGTGATTAATATGCCGTTACTTCTATTAAAGGACTTCCAACTATTTAATGTTTTCCATTTTGGATAATATTCATAAATATACATTTACGAATGTAAATTTCCATAAATAAATATTATTTTTAATCTAGTTTATATAGGTTTTTTCCAACTGATTTACAATGCTAAATTTTAACAGTTTATGCAGTTATACTAGTTTGAATACTGATACTTTGTCAGACTGATAATTTTTGTTGACAATTAACTTTGATTTGATTTGTCAGAGTGATAATTTTTCTTGACATTTAATTTTGATTTGATTTTTTTACTAGACTTGAAGGGAAAAAACCCTTCTGCAGATTGATCTCGTGAATTTAAATCATGATAAAATGGTGGTGGAGTTATTCTTGTTCAGTTTTCTATATTGTCTTATTATCCTATACATTGATTCTGTCTCTCCAATCAAATTTACGAATCCAATTCGTATCAAGCATGGAGAAAAATAAAAGACAAATTCACAATTATTGTAAAGTTAAATACATTTCTGGTATTAGACGTAATAACGTAGTCGTTTGACCGAACAATCTATTTTAAGTATGAGTTGTAGTTTGAATTCACTAGAAATGTTTATAGTTTTTTCTCATTTTTTATGAAAAGGAAATGCCCAGGAATGAATTCATTTAAGATATTAAATTAAGAGGGCAAATGTTAATTGATAAATTTGTTAATTGATTAAATTACACTCATATCAGATATGCACCATGAAGAGATTTCCTGACTCATTATCATAATTTATGGATGTCTGTTCAGCTAGAAAATACGTTAATTAAATCTCATATTACGGTAAATTTCATGATGCATATTCATCATCATTGGTTTGACATCCAGAACATATTTTCTTCCTCAATGAGTTTATTACATTATGACTTGTTTTCAGAGATACATCTCTAACTAATGAGACTAATGATATTAAAATCTCTGCCAGCTCAGATATTTTAGCATATTATAAGCCTTCATTTTTGGGACATTTTCTCATTGGTTTTGATATAAAGTTATTCTTTGTAGTTTTATAATGTAAGAATATCAATATCCTTAAACTTTTTATATAACACGTTATTATATTTTCTTGTGAAATTTTATGCAAATATATCTCATAATAAATATTCCTCGAAATTTTTCTTTAAAGAAAAGTTAAAAATTATTCACGCTTCTTGGCTTAGCCAAAGTGTCTGAAGCATAAATTAAAGTGGCTTTAAAAAGGGCTTTATATATAAAATTTTAAATTTAAGCTTGATCAATTTAGATTTCATACAAATTTCATTATTCCATCATTAATATTTCATTTTTTAAATGGGAAAGTTATTATTGTCCTTATCACTTATTTTTATTATTTAGTTACTTTAAATTTTTCGACACGTTGAGGAATTTGCATATAGAAATGAAAGAACCTTAGATATAACTTTTTAAAATATACCGAATCAGCTTGACAAGCGTATCTATTTGTAAAAATATTTTTTTTTAATTTTTATTTTTCAAATATTTTAAAAGTAAATTTTATTAAGTTAAGAAATTTAAGAAATTTATTTTTATGTTATATTTTAATAGTTGTCAATATTTTTTAAGGAGCATATCAAAAAATTCTCATATTTTGTTAACTGCTCAAGAAATATGTTTTAACCCTTTAACGGGCACAAGCTGTTTTCTTTCAAAATTTTCATTTTAAGTTATATGTGGAAAAAATAAGCTCATTTATAACCAAAAAAGTATTTTTGTTAAAATTTTGTTGTTGTGGCTGTATGTTACAGGGGTGGAAACACCTATTTTCCACCGTCCAAAACAAGCAATGACATTTTACTGACTTATTCAATGGAAAAAGATGAAATATAAACAATTTCACAAGTAAATATGATTTTTGTAAAAATATTTATCATTAATTATTTCAAAATTTAAAATGTATTAATTACACATGAAATAAGTGGTAGAAAATCCAAATGTAATGTAAATTACCAAATGTATTATTTTAAACTATTCTGGTGATACAACATAACAAGGAGCTGAACACAAAGTAACATTACATGTTGAATATGACACTTTTGTCCGTTTCTGGTTAGTTTTGGTGCTACAATATTTGAAAAGTATTTTAAGACGGTGGTAAGATATTTACCACAGCCTTAAAAAGGGTTAAAGTGTAAATGCAAATGAATTTCTAATTTATGAATAATTTATATTCTAAAAAGATGGCTCAAAAATGAATACAAAATCCCAACCAAAATCATGAACCTAAAAACAAAAGTAAACCACTCTTATATTTGCATGATTATAATAAAGTGTACATTTTTTGGTATTAGGAAACATGCACTAAGTCAATTAAAAACCCCACGTAAATAATTCAGAAGGTATAAAAAGAGAGGTTCTAGTTCTAGTTTTATACAGTATATAAATTTACTACTTTTTATAAATATCAAAAATGAGAAGAAAAAAATTCATAAATATTCTTAGATTTCAACTATAATTCAATTAAATTTCATTCAATATTTGAACCTTCGATAATCGAATTAGAATTTAATTTTCAAAATAATTTTGAGAATTATTCTTAAACATATTGCTTATTTTTCAAGGTAGATTATAGTCTTTTTGGGTTGTGTAAACCTGAATTAATAATAAACACATATTTTTCGAGAGAAAAGAGTATAATGCATTATAAATTTTATTTATTTTCTATGAATGTCTGTATGAAATTAATAATCCAATATCTTTCCAATAAAAAATATCTTTTTAACATTGTTAATAAGATATCTTTTATTTAAACCCGTGGGAGTTATTTCCTCGAAATATTTTCGATTGATCTGGGAAGTTGCGGAAACAATTTGGGCTGAAATGAAGTCGACACTAAAATGTTTAAGCCTGTTCTATTCTAAGGAATAACAGCAGTTAATAATTAGGAATAATGCGAAATAAGAAATAACAGTCCTGGTTATTTAAAAGTTTAAATATTACTATTATTAAAAGATGAGTGGGTGAAGGTATCGAAATTAGAACTGTACAGACATTAAGCTTAAATATACTCCAAATATGTTATTCACGCATTTGAGAGTTCTTAAAGAGCTTTGGAAATTTCCAAATTACTATATTATTTAAATATTTGGTTTGTCGCAGCGAATTCACCTAAGATTGGGATTTTTCTGCCACTGACTTCATTTACTTCGCTTCATCTCTTTAAGTGAAGTTTTCATTCAGTTAGATGCTCAGGTTTATTGGGTTAATAGAAATAATTGCAAAACTTTCTGGTTATCTGACTTGAGCTCCATCTCAAAAGATTACGCTCTTAACGGATTCAGCTTCCCCAGTATTTATCAAAGATGGAATTTAGGGAATATTCTAATGAATTTCCTAGATTTGTAGGCTGGCGAATATTATTCCTGTTGCTATGATGTTTACGAATTTTAATGTATTTGAAGTCTATAACGTTAGCTATAATAAATACACTGAATATTATTTTGCTTTAAGCCTAACTGAAGATTCGATTTTAGTATGCACATTTATTAAGTTTAAGCGAATTTTTTGAAACAGCTTATTTTTAATTTAAAAAAATACTTTTTTTAATACAGAAACATTATGTATCTCCTCAGAAATGTCAATCATACATACGTCGCTTAAAAGTAATACCACATATTCCAGTTTTTCAAATTTTAGAAGAGAAAGAAACAACTGAATTTTTCGAAATCGCTTACTAACACTGCTGTTTTTCTTTGTATTTGATATTAACATAAGATCGAAACTTCATACCATATAAGAAAAACAAAATCAAATGTAAAAGTTATTGGTGGTGAAAAATTCAGCTGATTCTTTTCGTTCTAAAATTTACGAAATTGAAATACGGACTGCTGCTTACTAGTATTTAAAAATAAGTTTTCGAGTTTAAGTTACAATATGCCCTTTACTAATAGTTTAACTTAGTTTAATTAAATTATTACCTTTGCTTAATTAACCCATTGCCTTTTTTAATTAGTCCATTACCATTGTTTAATTAATCTATTGTCTATTAATCCATTACCTTTGTTTAATTATCGTTTATCAATCCAATACATTTGTTTAATTAATCTATTGTTTATTAATCAATTACTTTGTTTAATTACTTTATTGTTTATTAATCAATTACTTTGTTTAATTACTTTATTGTTTATTAATCTATAACCTTTGTTTAAATAATCTATTCTTTATTAATCTATTACTTTAGTTTAATTAATATATTATTTTTTAATCTATTTCTTTAGTTTAATTAATATATTATTTATTAATCTATTTCTTTAGTTTAATTAATACATTAGTTTAGTTCATCTAATCAATCTATTCTAAACAACAGCATTTTGATACAGAGCTCTTTATTAAAACATTGGTCATATAACATATGAGTTCACATACTTCTCTGCATAGTAGGAATAACCAGAAATAATATACCGTACAATAAGTGCTTATTTTTTAAGGATTTGAGATATAATTAGATGTCGAATGCAACTCCCCCCCCCCCCCCCACTCTTTTCGAATACTAGTCTCTGTCCCATATCCTTGATAACTAACTTTAGACCAGAGATAGATAGATAGATTATAAATAAGATACATTTTAGATTTATAGTATATTTTATATGTATAAATTTAATTGCAGTAATTTTGATTTAATATCATTCTGCAAACATTTGGGCGAACCGTTTTCACTGTATCAAGAAATGTTTCAATAATTCAAAAATCAGGATTAAAGCAAATTTCCCCACACATAATTTCTACAATATTTCAAGATCTCCATATTTTCTTGTTAATAGTTCCGACTTTTCCTTAATTCTAGCTTTTAAATAGCAATTTCCATCTGATATTCTATATAAAAATCCTATTAGTAGCATTGTGTGTCTAATATTTCTGCTTCTCAAACCATGAATGAATATGAGCTTATGGCTTAATTCCAAGCATTTCAACAAAAGGGTTAAGAATTGGAAAGTGCGTATTTTTTTTCCTCCTTTTTTGGTGGTTTGAAAGACGAAATTGTCATATCTGATTTTTATTGAACAGCAAAATACAATGAAAGAACCATCATTGAGATTTTGATACGCCGAAAGTATAAAGTATTTTACCAACAAAAGAAATCGTTGTCATGGCAAATCTAGAGTAAGAATTCATTTTATGTCAAAAACTATACCACGTGGAAAAGGCATCCGATGACCCAATTTCAAAAGATAATAACAAAAAAAAAAGGATTTTTGTCTTCTTTATTGAATATAAAAGTGTAAACACTCTGACTTAAGTTTATTAAATTTATATAAATTGTTACGAGTCTTACAAGTTGGTAAATTGAATGATTGGATTTAGGAGTTAGAAATGAAATTTCGAATTGTTCTTAAAAATTGTTTGATATAGTTTCAAGAACTGTCAGTACCGATACTAAGGCGCAACCGTAAAGTTTCAAATATTTCTAGAGAATTACAGAAATTTTGAGATATATTTTTAAAATTGGCTAATAAATTTTTCTTGTATCCGATTTTACATAATTTATAGAATCTTTTTTATATATCTGACTAAAAATTAAAAGCTATTACTTATTTTAAAATTTGTAAAGATTTTTTTTTGCATAATTTAATACCTGATTTTTGAAACCCTTCTGTTGTTGCGTTTAGGTTAACAAAATTGTTTTCGTACAATAATCTTTTAGCATAATCTTGTTATATAATTAATCAATTGAAAAAAACTTAGTTTGTATCTTAATAAGAGAAAATGTTTAAAAGTTAGGAAAGTAACATTGAGCGCATTTTTCTTAAAAATGAGGGAGTTAAATTTTAGCATTCAGATGGAGTGATTGGAAGTCTTATTGATTTAAGAATATTTTACAGTAAAGAATATATTGAATATTAAAAAAGCATGAAACAGGGAAGATTCATTAATATGGTGGGCTCTAAGTTTAACTTGCTCATATACTAAAGAAAACTGAGTATACATTTGTATATATTTCGAATCTTTTCCCATTTGATCAAAAAGGTCAAAAATTTGATACGAAACTACAATTAAGGTGACAAGAACACATTTAAGATTTCATTAAACTAGATTATTGCCTTTTAATTTTATAGTTCATGCTGACAACTAAACGAAAAATTAATCAATTGCTGTATTTTTTTTAAAAAAATGTGATGCAAATCTATTGTTTCAGTAACAAAAGTTATACTTATTTTGTGAATTCGATATTTAAATTATTTTGTGAATACGAGCTGAATTTTTTCCCCTTAATCCTTTAAATGCTATACCCGTCATCCAACCCAATTTGTTTTGGTACAATCTATGCGTATACAGGTTATGCAAGATAAAAAAGTTGCCATTTCAAATAAAAATACAAAATTTCACTAAGATGGGACGCAAATATCACTTAGTGATACGTTTTCTTAACAATACCAACAACGTCACAGGGGGGGGGGGGGCCTTAGATATGAGGATGAGAAGCTTCCGGTGTGGTTGATTCTCGTCTTTCGGGTGGGTACAGAAATGGTAAAGGTTGAAAAAAGGGAAAACGGGAAAAAATTGATTATTTTCCCTACTTCGTTGGGTATTTCTCATACATTTCTTGTAAATCAGGATTTCTCTGTATTTTATTTTATACTATACTATATATACCGTAACGATTTCAACACGATAAATAAAATGTATGAATTATGAAGATCTTTAGAAATTTCTGGTTTGTGGGAGCAACATGATACTCATAAGTTATTTATTTATTTTGGGATTTAACTATTTTTGACCTTTTAGTTCACCAAGTGCATCTACGGAAATACATGCTTTTTCAGAAATTATTTCCTCAACTATATACCAGCTGAACCATCATTATTTACATTTCCTTCTTTCGAAATTTTTAAATTTTCCTTAACAATAACTTTTTTAGATGTTAACTTTTTTTTCATAAAAATGAAAGCCTATTCTCTTTAGTACGATTATTATGCAGAAAATTGTATTGCTTTCTACGCGTATTCACGTTATCGTTTGATTTTGATTAGGAATACTTTAAAAAAATAAATTCCACAGTTAACTGGTTAAACTGATTTCGATGGAAACTTGATTTACATTTACAATTTCAGGGCAAATAAATCATTACACATTTTTTGCTTGTCTTTGATTTTATTTTCATATTAATTTCTTTTATATAACTAATGTTTTGAGTCATCGTGTTAACAAACAGATAGAAACTAGAAAAGAAAACTTCAGTCGAATAAAGACGGTCTGAAATTAGGAGATTCATCAGTATCTCAAGATCAAATTTCTTATCAATTTTAGTACTTTACTTCACATATTTAAAAAGTATAAAGGACTTTTTAAGGGGACCTAGAAAACTTGAAAAAAAATAATTGTATATTATTTCTACCGAATAAGTTGAATCACTTTTAGTATATTTTAAATATCTCGAGTGCTTTTTGTAATTGTATCACATATTCACCAGTTCTCTTATTAAGTGAAGATTCCTATTCTTGAATTTCATTTTTTTGCCTTTTTTGTAACATTTTGTAAATTTTTTTTACAATATTTTCTAAGATCTATCAAAGTTTTACATTTTCTTCTATTTCCATGTCATTTTTCCATGTCAAATTTATGATATTTTGAAAAATGAGCTAGAGGAAAAGGAAATGAAAAATACATATCACTAGAACTAAAAATCAACCACACGATTCGTTAACTCTTTGCAGTCCAAAAAATAATTAGATGCAAAATTATTCACCTAATTCAAAGATTTATTTATTGTTATGAAAAATAAATATATATAATTCTTTTAAGTCGAATTTCTTTGAAAAATTAATTTACATCTCTTAACCATTATGTAGGCGTTTTTAACAATTAAATTTGAAAAATAAATAAATAATACGTCAAAATGATGCACAGTCTTGAATGTCGAGTCAGAGGCAACATCGGACTGCAAAGGGTTAAAATATAAGGTGGTTATAATTAAAGTTGCCTTATTCAAACCCCAATAAAATCCGTTTTGCTTATTGGATTTCGATAAAAGTTGGTTTATATATTATATGGACTATAAGGAAATGATTTCTGTAATAAAAAAAATTTAGCCTCTAAGTAGAGTTGTGGCATTTAAAAGAGGACAAAAAAGTATGTCAAAATCATCAAAATTTATTTTATTGAATTACAGGATGTTCTCAGCGAGGGCTCCATTGATATCAATTACATGTTGAAAGCGCATTATAATCTTTTCAATGGTAACGCGCGAAGAAATCCTCGAGGGATTCCAGCAGCATGGCGTTTAATACTGGCTTTCAACTCTGGTAAAATCCCAATTCCTTCTCCATAAACACGGTTTTTTAGTAATTCCCACAACCGGAAATCACAGGGAATTCAGTTTGGATGAACGAGGAGACCCGGCATTCGGAAAAGATCTGGATATTACAATTTTCGACAAAGTTAGCACGAATCAGCTCTTTGTCGGCACCCAATGTGGGGAGTTGCTCCATCTTGCATGAAGAATTTGAAAACGCTGCTATTCCTGTAAAGCAGGAATGACTTTCTATCAAAGGAATTCAGTTTCTAGATTGCCTTACGAGAAGTTTTTAAATTATTACTATGATTATCTATATCAGCTGAATGTACCTGCAGCTATAGGTTCATATATCTGCAAAATTTCTTTCTTGCCGTCCTATATTTCTCAATTCATTATTATAAATAATACGGAATTCTAAGAACCATTTTTTTCAAATTCATTACCAGTTTGCTCCAATCATATGGAATCAAAATATAACTAAAAATGGAATTTTACTTCGATGCTCTATTGCCATCGAGAATCACCTGTGAAAAATTTCAGAGCTGTATCCCATCTAGAAATGATGTGCAAAATTCCATCATTAGAAATATAACACAAGCTAATATGTGTTTTAAAATTTTTATATCTAGTTACTTTCAGAGCTTTTTTCAGTAAAATTAATGGAAGTTCTAGTTTACAATTTAAACAGATGGAAGTAGCAAAAGTTCACATAGTTTTTGGTAATTTATATGCGCATCATGAAGTAATTTCCCACCTACTTTCATCATCGGCCGTCAAGAAAATATGTAATTCTCACGCAAACCATACATGCCTGCAAACATGCAAGCACATAAATATCGGATTAAGGCTAAAATGATATTAGAATTTCACATTTCTACTTTTACATTAATAATACTAAATTATTTTAAACGTATATAAACGTTAAACGAATAACGCTTGAATTAAAATTGAAAAAAAGTTTCATATTTTACTGGATTACATCCCAGAAAAAAAGTAGTTTTAGCTTTTTTCTTCAAAGTAACTTACTTTCATAACTTTAGGTAATTAGTTAGAAGTAAAATATAATCAAACTATCCTTCTGAAACAAAATTCTGTAATTTCTACATTGCGAATTTTCCTTTTACTGCTAAGTGTCACTAACTACTTGTAAAATAGGTTGCCATGTATATTTGATGCATATTCTATTTTAAAAATGTAATTTATTTTCTCATTTCTTTTAGAAGTAAATTTTCTACTTTGTTGTTCATGAAAGTTAATGCCATAGGATGTCTAAAATTTTGGAAATTTCTTTTGTTTTATCAACTTTTCCTTGCAATTTATATTTGTTCTAATAAAAAACTATACAGAAGTTAGAAATTCTAAAATATTATAAAAAATGGAGAAACGAGGCACAAACAAATAAATAAATTTTTTATAGGGAAAAATATAGA
Source organism: Argiope argentata (assembly GCA_026289955.1). NCBI lineage: Eukaryota > Metazoa > Arthropoda > Arachnida > Araneae > Araneidae > Argiope > Argiope argentata. Next base: position 661,496 of record JAOUZG010026676.1, on the reverse strand, counting down.
AATGAATAATTTCCATTTAGTAATATGTATAATGAATCAATATCCTTTCTTATAATTTCTATTTTATAATCATACAAAAATTACGTAAGATATGTTTTACTTAAAACTGCAGGGTTGCTCTTGAATTTTTTGAGGGAGTTGAAGAGTATAGAGTTTTAGCTTAAGCAAGTAAAAAAAAAATAGCTTCTACATTTTGCCTTTTTTTTAATTTCTACTATTATTTCACATTCTCCCTGTATATCGTCCAAATTTTCAGACGTTAACAAAATACTTTTTATTCATCTGCTCAAGTTCAAATACATTTTTAAAAACTTGCAGTGGATGGCACTTGATGTTAATACAGTTTTTTCAAATATTAATTTATTAATTTGGTTTCTTTTTTATGAGTTAATTAAAAACTAACTTTCCCACCTAAAATCTTCATTTCCACACAGCCAAATGAATAAGATTTTAGTTTGTTTTTTCCCATGTTGATGAGGTTAGGCTGAACATGTTTTCGACCGATATTTCAAACGATTCTGTTTATTTTCTTAGTGTCTGATGCATTTAAAATGAAAAATTGTTAATTAATCAATTTTCGAATACATTTTGAAGTTCTTTTGAATTAAAATAAAACAGAATAAAGAAAATTAAAAATTTCTAATTTGTATTGCATTATACCAACTGGCGTAGAAAATTCACGCATGCGCAGTGAGTACTGATTTATTTTCAATGGATACGGACTTTGTTTTGCTTGACCAGACATAATTTTTTGATAAAGTATTTATATTAATTGTAATTATATAATGAAAAGTAAATAAAATAAAATTTTTCTTTGTTGACAAGTAGGAATAAACTTATTTTTATTTATATTAACAGTTTTTGTCAATTTTCTCTTTTTTTCTCAGTTTTGTGGCTTAAGAAGAAAGAAAAAATATTGATGTAGTTATATTATTCTTTAAAATAAATAAATTCTTGAAAAGCTTTTTTAAATACATATAGTAATAAATAGTTTTCATATACTTTGTAAAACGAATCTAAACTCATTCTTATAATTTCTATTTCATGATCATTAAATAAAAACACACACACAAAAGTATGCTTTAGTTTAAACCTGAAGTTATTCTGTCAATTTGTTCTTGAATTTTTTAGTAGAATGTGCAAATTTTGAAATGCACAGAATTTTGGCTGAAGCAAATAATGTAGATATAAGAGAAAAAATTTTCCCCTTTTCTCCCTTTTTTGTCAGTATTTTTTCTGGTTGTTTGGCTTACTAAAATTAAACGACCCAAATACAACTTTTAAAAGATAAAACTTCATTCAACATCAATAAAAAGGTTATCGCTACAGTTATAGCGTGGAGAAAAATAAATGATTCAAAATTAGCATTTTTTAAAATTGAAACGTGATTTTAATAATTTTCTATTGCATGCATCTGTTTTCTTCTATAAGAAATGGAAGCATTCCAATTTCTCCTAATTGATAATGCAATGAAGCAACACCATTTTTAAATTAAATGTTTGATCACATGGAGAATTCAAACAAACTCTCATTAAACACTCATGCCCAGTTATAACTCAAACTAATGACCTTCGAACCGATTATTGAAGAATTGGTAGTTGAATCACTTTTTTAAACTAATGGTGGAAAGCTTAAAAGGAGATTCAGATCAATTTTCCTAAAGAGAGTTCGTGCTGAAAAAAATCAAATCGTGTATAAAAGAACACTACTTTAACTTTTTGATCCATTTTTCATACGACCGAGGCTGACACACCTCGCTATCTTATTATCGGCATCGTACAAGATTCAATCACCCTCTTTAAGGGTTTCTTTGTCTCTTTAGTGTCTGGTAAGGCTAAAATAAGATTACCGAAAATTATTCCATTGGAATATTTTTCTTCTTCTCAAAACCGCAGAGAATCGGCAGGTTAAACGATAATGTAATAATCAATGTATTGTTCTTGCACAAAAATTCGATCTAGATAAAGTAAGAATTTTTTTTATTGTGATTTCCATTTATGCTTAATTGCTGGAGAAGATATAGAAAGTTTAATATCTAAAATTAGCTTTATCTGGAGTTTTGTCATTTGAGTCGGGAAATGTTCCTGGATTAATTTTGATAAGGATTCTTACAAACGTTTCAAAAACCTCCAAGCAATTATTATTCCTTATCAATTTTGAGTACTTTTGATAAGATGAGCAATTGAGAATTAATTCATAATGATAAAAAGTTCTGCAGGGTAATAAGCTATTCGCCATTTGTAAAAGTATTATCAGCTAAAAGATTCTTTTTAAAAATCGATCTTATCGGCTCATAGATTTAACCCTAATAGCAAAAGTACTTAATATTACATATTTGTATGAATATTCCATAGCTATATAAAGGATATTTTACGACCATGATCTGGCAATCAATATGACACATAGATTTACGTCCCTCTCTTTTAATTTCTGCCAAAGAGAATGAATTTTACCCTTTCATATTTAACGTGTATAAGGCATATTTACTTGGCGTTTCCCCGTAAAATCGTGGGACTCAAACCACCACATTCGAGCCATGAAATCATTATTTAAGCATTCATAATAATTATCACAACATGAAGAAAAATTCAAATTATGTCAACTTTGAATTCTGAATATATAATTATTTTGCAAAAGAGTTAAAATTTTATTCCAAAATGAAAAAGGTATCATAAACACATAAAGATACAATTTCAAAAGCGATTTTCCATTAATAAAGGAGTGTTTTTTTACCCCGAAAGTAAATACAGAAATGAAGTTGAAAAAAAAAGTTTATCAAATTTCTTTTTTACAAATTAAGAATCAGTAATTAGTTGGTGAACTTTTAGATTTAATTAACATTCCCATTCTTGACGATAGTGAATTCTATAAATTTTCAGCCGGCTTTCTGGCACAGAGGTAGCGCGTCTTCCTCGTGTTCTGGGAGTCCTAGGCTCGAGTCCCGGTTTGGGCTCGGTTGTTCTTCTGTGTGCTATCTGTGGCATGTGTGACTGTGCCCCCCCCACGTAAAAAGGGGCTGCGCAAGCAAATGTAGTAAGTGTGTAGCTAAGTCGTACTCTTGACTCTAGTTGGCGCTACTTCAAAAACAATAGGCTCTCCTTTCGGCTTAAATCTGCTACTGTATCAGCGGGGGGATTGTCCATGGCAAGTGCCATAAGTAACAACAACATAAATTTTGAACAAAAGAAGTTTATAATTTCTACCATTTTTTTGAAAGTTGATGTTTTTCTTCTTTGCTGTTCCAAGACTAAATAAGGCTAATATATGCGAATAATCAACCTTAGGCTAATTTAAGGCTAGTATATGGCATCTGGAATAAAACTTTGAAGCGTTTCTAGGCATAAGTGTGCACCCATTCTTCAATAATTAAAGCAATATGTTCGGATTAGTTATTTTTCCAAAATATATGCGTTCTCACATGTTTTAATTTAGAGTCAATTTGTGTGACATTAATTTTAAAATATTAAATAACTATAATAATTCCTTAATTTTTTCAATTATAACTAAACTGCCTTCTGCTGAAGGTACCAAACAATCAAAAATCATAATTTAGCAACTTTGATCTTAAGATCTTAATAACGTATAGATAGTATCTTATAACACAGGATCTTAATAACACACACACACACACATATATATATATATATATATATATATATATATATATATATATATATATATATATATATATATATCTGTTTTGCAGAATGTAGATATATTTACCGAATTTAAATATATTTACAATTTCATGGAGTGTATGAAATCCTGAAATTATATCATCTAGCTTATCATATGAGATATTATGCAGATTAATCGATTCAATACGCTAATGGATCGTGTCGCAATTTTGATGCAAATCAATTGCGCAAATAAATCCTAACACTTAACTCATCTATCTAGATCTTAGAGTTTGGGGGTTATCATATACACATCCACTTGACCTCATAAACGGACAGATTGATCTTTGACAAATTTCTCACACAATGTGATTGAAATGAGCCAAGTGTAAAAATTGTTGGTGAAATTTATTATGTAGAAATTGCAGCTGTATAATTTATTGCATTTTTGAACAACAGCGTTTATAAACGGGGAAGCATAATTCTCAAACTGTTTTATTTTGGATTCAAGGCAGCGAATAAAATGTGGAGATCATAAAAATCTTGAGATCAATTAGTTTATGTTCACAATGTTTTATCTTCATGTACAAGAAACTTCTGTTTAACTTAAACTCAAATATTAAAACTCGCACGAACTAAATCTTTTTATTTAAAATTCAAGTTATTTTCTTTTTATAAACATTTATATTTAATCTGTTCATGTTTGTCAAGATGGAATTTCTTGGTTACTTTTTCACTTTTTAGAACATCCTAGAGGGGTAAATTTTGTACACTTGTAGATTCTGGACGGTAATACATTTGATACATTAACTTTATATTTCTAAACTGAATTATGGGTTACTTATTAATTAAATGGTTTTGTTGTATAGTGTGACTTATGGCAATTTTATAAGCCCGTTGACAGTTATCTGTCAACAATTTAAGCCGAGTGAGCGCCTCTAGTTTTTAGTAGCGACAACTAGGGTCAACAGTACGACTCAGCCACTTCATTTGCCACATCGCTTGCACAACCCCTTTTTTATGGGGGGAGGGGCACATTAACACATCTTACATATAGAACTCAGAAGAACAACCATAAACGAACCAGGACGCCCAGATTACGGATAAGACGTGCTACATATATGTCAGAACGCCGCTCGAAAATTTTAGTATTGTTTAATGGATTTATCTGGCAAGGTATATGAAAGTCAAGAAGTTTCAAATTTGAAAAGAAGAAAATAGATAAAATAAAGATTTCTCCAGGTTAGAACAATAATAAAAAAGTGCTCCAATTTGTTCAAATTAATATTATTTTAAAACATTTCTAATATCCGAGACAATCAACAGTAGACTATATTCTATCTCCCAAATTCCTTTCTCGAGGCATAATAAACATGCAGCTAGAACACAGAAGAACAACCATACCATAATCGGGACGCCTAGTTCACGAGGAAGATGCGCTACATATATATCAGGACGCCAATCGAAAATTTTAGTATTGTGTAATGGATCCATCTGGCAAGGAATAGAAAAGTCAAGAAGTTTCAAATTTGAAAAGAAGAAAACAGATAAATAAAGATTGTATCAGTTTAGAACAGTAATAAAAGTGTACTTCAATTTATTCTGATTAATATTATTTTTAAACATTTATATATCTAATCAACAGTAGACTATATTCTATGTCCCAAGTTCCTTTCTCGAGGCATAACAGACATTTATTTAATCGCATTCCGGCCACGCAAGGGAAAGCAAGTACCCACTGATTTTTCAAATCTAGATTAGGACAATCTATGGCTATGGAAATTTTGTTTTGGCAAGGAATATGATATACAAGAAGTTTCAAATTTGGAAAGAAGAAAATAGATAAAATAAAGATTTCTTCAGTTTAGTACAGTAATAAAAGTGTGCTTCAATTTATTCTGATTAATATTATTTTTAAACATTTATACATCCAATCAACAGTAAACTATATTCTTTGTCCCAAGTTCCTTTCTCGAGGTATAATAGACATTTATTTAATCGCATTCATGCCACGCAAGGGAAAGCAAGTGCCCACTGATTTTTCAGGTCTAGATTAGGCCAATCTATGGCTATGGAAGTTTTGTTTTCGCTGAGGAATCTCGAGTGATCCATCTCATTTCCATCGGAGTAAGGCTTCATCATTACTTACAGTAGCGTTCCGCGTGAATGCACTTTAATTCCCACCTCTCGTAGCAGTGTCAATAGGGGTTTTCTCGATCTGCTGTCGGAATCTCCTGGGTAAAATGTTTGAGAACTCGTTTCTGCTTCCTAGGGGTGTAATATCCTTTGATTCTTTCCCTTTTCTTGTTTCGTCGTGTTCGATCGAATGCCGCCGCTTGTTAATAGAGAAACTCAAGCACTTATACCTCTGTTTTATTTTCCCTCCACTAACTAAGCTTGTCCTAAGAAATTTCGTGGAAGAAGATGCAGTGGTATAAATATAAATTCGATTAAAAAAAATAAATGATCTTTACTATAAATGAAACTTTGGTATTAGAATTTTGAATTATAATAAAAAAATCTATTGTTTAGGGGGCTATGTTCTGATTATCAGATTTGAAATTTGGTGTTTTGAATGTTTTTGGTAGAAATAGTTTAATTATAATAACTTTTTTCCCAGAAAGAACACTAGGATATTTAGTGGTTAGTCCTGAACCTCCCTTTTCCAGGTTTTCACACCATACAAGCAAGAAATATTTGACTCTAGCCGGTTTTGTGCGAGTTAAGTTCGCCTACATGGCTGCTCCTAAGGCTAAACAGCGCTTCGAGGTTAGTATACTTAAGCTCCAAAGCCGAAACCTTAGCACTGTGGGCCCTTCTAAAATTTACTTTTTCTCTTAATTTACTCGTTTAGAAAAAATAGAGGGAATTAGAAAATTGAGTAAATTTTATGATAAATAATACGGAACAAATAAAAATATAGAGATGGGACATTTGCTTAAAAAGATAAAAATGATTCGGATTGTCTTTTTAAAATCTCAAAACTGCAGCTTATAGGTATATAAATTTCTTCTGTGGGATTTAATTTATGGGTTTCACTTATAGGCTTTTATTTACAGGTTTCCATTTTAAACCACCAGAATATTCACCAGTTGTCTGGAAAATGCGTTACATAGGATAAAAACATGAGTGGAATAAAATATTGTTTAAAAGTTTTAGTGGATCGTCTTCTAATGAATCTCCAAATGAATGTACACAACTCTCAGATTAAAGGTCGTATCATTAAGCAACAGTTTTGCTGCTGATATTCAATTATACTGTCAGAAAGGTGTTCTTAAAGTTTCAAAAAAATATGATTTCTCATTTGAGGGAGGATGGTAAATTAAGCAATGACAGTATTCCCTGCTTTTAGTCTTTTGACAAACTTAGAAATTCATTTTATTTCTCATTTAGTGATCAGTCTGTATACTACTCAAGATGTGTATGAATCTCACTCAATTTTCTTTTATCGAGTTCAGTTTAGTTACATCAACGTTATTTTTAGGCAATTCAAGAGAGTATATCAAGGAAAGATTCCTTAATTTTGAAGCCCAATCAAATGACGAGGTTAATTATTCTACATTCTATTAAAATTGACTATGAATTTCCTGAATTCCTTTTATCAAATTTAGTTTTTTTACTTAAACGTCCCACATGGAAGCAGCAAAGTCAACTGGTATTTACGTATTAGACCGTCTTCGCCAAAAATCGCCAACAGTTTAGTAACTCCTTGGTGACGGATTTAAATTTGGTGATAAAGGTCAACAGATTACACCATTGCCGGATTGCCATAATTGGTGGTTTAGCAACTCATTGGCGACGACTTCAAATTTGATAATAAAGTTGGACGGTCTAATACGTAAGTACCGATCAGCTTTAGCACAAACCTAGTAGTTTTGAGGCCAAATTATAAAACAGGGGCAACAGCTGAGCTTTTCACCCTTTCCAAACTCCCACACCAAAATAAAGCAGAACGTTGAGCTAAAATATCAGACATCATCCAGCAAGTACGATCGTTTGTGGAATTGCATTCCGAGCCTGGAGTTATCCAAAGAAGGAATTTTAACTTTTAGTTCACTTAAGCTACATTTCTGTCTCAAATAATATCATCCGATAAATATAAGCATCAGGAATAATAAGCTACTGGACTGAGGTTCGAAGAGTGTAGTTTTCGTTTAATTATATTAATGTTCCTTTATAAAGCAACACTAGGGTATTTGAGATGGACCTCGTAACTTTGAGCCTGACGACTCCTGAGCTGACAGCCCCCTTTCCATACCGCACCAGCGGGAGGACGTTTGGCCCATACCCCCTTAAATGACGGTTCTTCGGTGAAATCAGGTCCCGAACTTGAAAAACTACGCGCAACAATATTTGTTCAGATTCATAGCGTTTTAATATACCACATTTTGAAAGATAAATTAATTTAAATTCAGCAAACGATATTTCTTATTTCAAATCTAAATTGTTGTCAAAAAAAGTTATTCCAAAATATTTGCATTTGAAATATTTTGTTGAAATCATCCTCAAAATATGTAAATACTCTGTGTATGAATCTAATACATGATATGACCTTTTGCTCCAACACTTTTCCTTGCTGTTTACAAATTAAAATTTGCCTCTCACTTCAAGGCTTGGCCAGGCGTAATACTAATGGAGTTCTTAAATTTTTGAATTCTTCAAATCATCAAAATGTTCGCTAAGTGATTCTGAACAGCTAACCCCATGCATCTAAAATTATTATTAACATATTTGTTATTTGTCTGATAGCTGGGAGGAATAAGTGAAGAAAACAAAATTAATCTTGTTTCCTATCAAACTTATGATAAAAGCAACCACTTAACGCTAATGGAAGAGAAAAATCTATAAAGCTAAATGTATTTGCTCTACTTAGCATTCTTAATAACAAAAAGAAGCTGAATTTACATTCCCAACTAATTTTAGTAAGCTAATTAACAAATTGAACGAATTTACTAATGCATTACTCATTAAAATCGTATTTCAATTTCACGCTATCAATTATATTTCAAAATTATGGATTATAATTATGTTTTGATTTTATTTTAATTGGACTAAATGACAATTGTAAGTAAAAAATCTAAATCAAAAATAAGCGGAATGTTATTTAATAATACAAAATTTTAGCTTTTAAGATATTTTATTTATAGATTAGCAAAGATAATTCAGGAATAAAAATACTTGATTAAATAACAATAACGTTAATAAAAATATAAATTATATAGTTAATTGATTAATTTTATAGTGGTTTCATATTTTATGCTAAGTGATAAGTTTTTTCTTGATAATCAATTATTATCATCAAATGCATAACTTTCTTTAATATTTCTCATACAAATTAGAGAAATTATGGGAATTGTCAAAAAATTAGATCTTGAATTTTTGCGGAATCTCCACGTGTGAGAAATCGCATGGTTCTAGATCGCATAATTTTCAGTTTGTATTTGTTAGTTCTATCAATTTAATAACGCATAAATGCAACAAGGAATAAGAAAATTTAGTAAGCGATATTTATCCCTAAAATGAAAATGGCTTTCAAATTTCAATTAAAATAAAGTTATTATGGACTCTCATCTCTTGAATTTAATTTCTGTTCTCTTCATTTTTATCTTTTATAATTAATTTTCTTTTCAATGTCTGCTTTATTTCATTTTCATTTGGGGTAATTTTATGTTTGCCTCTATAAAGAGACTATATCTTTATTCAATTTCCTACTATTAGATCTCTCTCTCTCTCTCTCACTACTTTTTATTCATCCAATCAAGTTCAAGTGAATGTTTCTAAACTTGTATGGATGACATTTGATATTAATACAGTTTTTCTAAACATTAATTCATTAATTTTTTATTAATTAATTAAAGTAATGGCTTTCAACCAATTTTCAATATCCATTAAGTGTTAGTATTAAGTATGAAATAAGAGTAATTATTTTTCCTTCAACCAGTTTATTTATTTCAAATTCTACAATTAGCTCACACTCTCCCTATATGGATATTATATATCTTCCATTTCAATAGTTAATGAAATAATTTTTATTCATCCTCTCAAGTTCAAGTAATTTTTTTAAAATTTGTAGTGGATGACAATTGATCTTAATACATTTTTTTAAAATACTGATTCATTAATTTTTTCTTAATTAATTAAAAACAAAATTTCTTGCTAAAAGTCTTACTTTCCCGTCGCCAAATAAGTAACGAATCAGTTCGTTTTGTTCGCACACTAATGAGGCTAGGTTTAACATATTTTCGGCCGATTATTTTAAAAAATTCTGTTTATTTTCATGACGTTTGATACATTTAAAATAAAACATTGTTAATTATTCTATTTTTCAAATTCCTTTTGAAGTACTTTCAAATTAAAATAATACAGAATAAATAAAATTAGAAATTTCTAATCTTTATTGCGTTACCTCAACTGGCGTATAAAATCCATGCATTTTGCGTTGCCACAAGTGGCTTTGAATCCTCAACTGGCGTTGAAAATCCAATTCTATACATTTTTGATAAATTATTTACAATTGTAATTGTTACTCCGGGATAGCCTGGTTGGTAGGGCGTTGGAGTCGCATCCCCCTTGGGCTGCGAATTCGAGCCTGCCAGCTGAAGACTCTCCGTGTATCTGTATGGTGGACGTTAAATCTGTAGTGGTTACAAAATCCTCCATGTCCAGAGTAATACCACTCGGGGGTACTGGGCCAGAGGTGATCGTTCTCTGTTCTAGATCTAAATTACGATTTGTGGATGAATGCATGAAATGCATGAATGAAGTCCGCCACTTAAAAAGGGTGGACTTCTGACGTAGACTTTTGACGTATGTGAGCTATAAGTCAGACTTCTGCCCGCAGGTGCTCAGGGATCCATACTTTCAGAAGCTACTGCACCCCTCATTCCGTTGTAAAGCGGAGAACAAGATTAACAGTCGTAATTAGTTAATAAAAATTAACTAAAATAAACTTTTTCTTTGTTAACCTAAATAAGAATTGCTTATAAAAAATTGTTTTTTATATTACTTGTTTTTATAGATTATTGTGACTAACAAGTCAAGAAATTGGTTTGCACATACCTGCAAACTGCCAACAACTGCAATCGAGTCGCGGCGAAAGTAAAGTCATTGCCTTTTGTAACTGACATCAAAGACTGAAGACAGTCGTTAAGCTCTTCTAATGTGCATTCTGGCACCGTAGTGAATGCCGTAACTGAAAAGGAAAAAAAAAATCAGATATGAAATCATAGAATCAGATATGAAGTTAAAGAAGTATGATTTTAAAAATTAATATCCATAAATTTGCACTGATTTATTGAAACCAATTATTATGGTTCTCAACATATATGGTAATACTGACAAATTTGTATTTATTCGAAACAGAATGATTTGCACAGATATTTATGCTGGGTTTTAACTCGACAATTTATAAGAAGCCAAGTAAGCAGTTCATGCTTAGAAAGGCTTAAAAATGCTGCTCATTTGATGCCAAGTAATTGTCCTGACGGGACAACTACAAACCGCTATTTTGTACTTTTTCTTACTGCGCATGCGTTTGTAGAATATGGCGTTTTTTATGGTGTGAGAAAATTGATAACGGATAGCGGAACAAGAGAAGAATAACAATAAATGTAATTATTTAATAAAAAGTACCTAAAATAATTTTTTTGACTTCCTAAATTTTTCCTGATAATCTAATTAGGAACTGGTTTAAAAAAATTGTTTTCTATATGACTTGTTTATATTTGTTCTTAATGTCAAATATAAAGGTTTTTTTTGTCTTTTTTTTGTGAAAAGTTTGTGATATATTGTTCTGATTTTGCCGATTGTATTTCTATCTGTTTGCAAAATCACTAATGCTGTTCTTTGGTCCTGTAATTTCAAAACGTTTTGTGTGCATTCCTCTTCATCTTTTTAAGGAGGCCCTTTGGACTTGAATTCTATTGCTCACAGCCGTTCTGCTTAGATATTTAGAATATTCGAATAGATAACATCAAGGACATGTGAAGGATCAATTATGTCTTTCTTCATGAGCATGGTCAACTCAAAGGATAGAAAACATTTTGGATTTTAAACTCGGGGGTATAAAGTGATGTTAATGCCAAATTTGTATAAAGTCTATCAAAAGAAGATATCTGTGTATTTTGTATGCACGTGAAGAACATTACGATCTAATTATATGGAATCTGGCATAAGGTTTTATCATCAGTGTTGTAGAACTATTTAAGTTATACCACTGACTTTCCGACTCGCTTCGAAGGCACACGGATAAAGCCCCGCTGCTATAGAAGCACTGGAACTGTTGTTGAGTCCTAAGAGCTTTCACCGGTCACGATAAAACCCTTCCCAAAGGAAGTACGTCCAGTGATTGATAGGAAGAGCCAGAATTCCACCTTTTCATGTACCCTCCAGATTGATGAGAACCAACCACCATACCGGAAGCTTCTCTTCCTAATTTCGAAGCGTCCCCAGGGAGATGTAAAACTATTTAAAGTTTTGGGTGCAGTTAACTAATATTTTGACTGTATTCTATTCTTCCTTTTCATGGGTACATGAAAGCTATAACTCAAAATCCCTGCAAACTATAAAGATGAACTTTAGTATTTGTTCTTGGCATCAAAGGCATATAGAAATATCAAATATAAGTGTATATCAGTCAAATGAAAAAGATACTGTTACAAATTACCTACTGAAATATGATTAAGATTACCATAAAATACCAAATCCAAAATACAGTGAATAAAAAGGATGGATGAAAAGTTTAGTATTAAAACGGGCGGTTTGTTTTTGTTATATTTCGAAGTTTCGTACTCTTTCAGAAAGATTATGCTCTGTTTTATATATTCATATTTATGTCCTTTCCTAATATATTTAAAACAACAATAAAAATGACTAATATATTAACTCGCTAACTTAAGAGGTATATTCGCTCTCTGCATCAAATTTTAATTTTTACATTACGTATATAGTCAGAAAAACGAGTTTTAAAATCCAATAGAAACAATCTATACATATTTGTTTTTGCATATTTTGCATCAAACATAGTTTTTGCATGTTTTGAAATTCAAAATTTGAAGGGAAATTTCATTAAAAAAATCTACAAAATCATTTAAATAAATGGCAAAATTAGTATTTACGATTATCTTTTCCTTTTACTAAATTTAACAAATATATTTTAATTATTAAAAAACTAAACAATTTTAATTTTCACCAAACGTGCATTCCCTGGTTATTCATTAAATTCTATTACTTAATTCTTTGGTAAAGATGAGCTTATAATACTTTAAACATTTCTTCCCTCAAGAAGAGATGCCTTTCCGCTTTGTGATAAAGGAAAACTATGTTCGATCCTTTTACGTCTGCTTCATTAGTCCGTAGAAGAGAAGTGAAGTGTGTTTTAGATATTTAATGCCTCACAGACAGACGTGAGGAGTAATCGGGAAACCAAAATGGCTGGAGGTTTCAATCTTTTGCTTATCATTTGAATAGAGCTTTTAGGCAAGCAATACTTGGCCCTCCCATAGAGGAGGAAATAAAGAAGCTCCCCCCCCATTTGAATCTTTGATATAAAATGCTTCTAACCTCGTTTTAAAGCAATTTATGCTGTAATATCATTAAAACAAACGTTGGTCGTTTGTTTTTCGACTAACAATGGAAATTTCAAGCATAAGATAATTTGTTAATTAATATAGGTAACACAAGGAATATAAGACCTTAGAGATACCTTTAAGGGGTCCTCGACTCTTTAATTTACCGGAAATGAAGCAAAATAAATTGGATTAGAATTTGCAAAGGTAGAAATTAAGCCTTCATTTAGAATAGATATAAGGTAAAACAAGTTTTTAACCCTTTATCTACAGAAATATATCGCCATCAATTTTTCAACTACATTTTTGTACCAATGGCTAAGTTTCCTTTCAGTATAACCCCAGATAACAGAAAAGAAAATTTTTAATTAATAGAAATATCTTCATTAATTAAATATTTTTCATTCGATGGAAGACCCGGTGGTTTAAATGGGTCTGGTGCACATCGGGCAAATGTCATTCCTTGGGTGCCACCTCAGATGTCATCCTCATCATCAGACCACGGTTCAAAATTACAAGATCCGTCCCAAAATAACCCTAGTGTTGCTTTAAAATTTCGAGGTTTAGATAACTAGACTGAATTGAATTCAAAATGCTCCATTGAAGTTCATCGGCATTTCGATAACGAAAATGAAAAGTAGTCCAAGTCAGATAGCGGTTACCGTTTCCTCTGAAAGTACATTAATAATGATGTAGTTGAGTAGGTCACATCTCCTATCACAGGCTGTGTCTTCTTCGAAAATGTTTGATGCATGGCCCAGTGATAGTCATTTTGTAAATATTCCGAGCACCCATGTTTTAACGCATCTGCCGGACATTCAAAATCCGGATGCTAGGGTTAAGGCGAGAGAACTTTATGTTCATCGTTTAAAATAATTTTCTTAAGTGTTTTTGTATAAGCTTTTCTTAGTTACAGTTTCAAACAAAAAAAAATTAGGTTTTCTAAATTCAGTTATAAAAACGCAAACGGCTGCATACTTCTAAAGATTTAGTTAAAATCCACATAATTATCTTGAAAAGAAATAAAAAATCTACATAAATATTAGCATTCTATATAACTCATTTAGATTACTGAATTAACTGAACTTCAGTTTCAATTAATCGTAATTATGTTTTGCCATCATTTTGCTAGTGCATATTTATAAGTTCAGATTTTTACAAAATATGCCAGGTTATTCAAACGTATTGTCGTTCTATTAGTGGATACTCGAATGACAGTAAACAATTTCCGAGCTAAAAACATGCGGTAAACACGATAAGGGAAAACGTTAACTCCTATTCTTATATTAATAACATTCGTTATGGAACCCTTTAAAACTCTCTTTCTAGCGGAGACACTAGCGTAGCAAGTAAACAATTTTAAAGATTCGAATAAAACAATGTCAACAAATTTTCATATTTGAATAGCTAATTAAAGTCGTCACCTGTCACTTAGAGAAAACAAATTCATGATGAGTCTAAGTAGCAAAATGCATATGCATGAAATTGAAATCAGTTTTATACGATTAATATTTGGAAGTTAACGAAAACTCTAAAAAAAGTAAAAAAGACAAATTTATTTAAAAAATTTAAGCTGTAATGATACTTCAAAACTGTTGATATCTTACTTGTCGAAATTTTATCCTTTTTTTTTTTTCATCGTTTTTAATTTTCTTCCCGTTTTCTATATTTTTCACTGAGCTCTAACTCTTTTTCACGTTTAATCAAAAACTGGACTGAACTTTCTGCTCTAAATTAAGAAAGGAAGTCATGTAACAGAAACCAAGAGAAACAATTGGCAAGTGTTTATTACTTTTTTTTATTTCCGATTTTTCGAAAATTTCTATGACAGTAAGAATTGGTGAAATCGTTTATTTAATTTATATTCCTTCTTATGAATAAAATCAGTGGTTATCAAGTAAAAACATTTCAAAAACCTCATCCCCCAAAACAACATCAACAAAAATCTGTTGACGAAAAATAAACATTTTAATCCGTAGGCGAAAAATAAAAATTCTCAAGCATCTCAAAAATTCAAATTTTACTCAGCATTTACATAAGTTCTGATTAAAAAAATAAGTTAGTTACTACAGCAAATAAAACCTAGAAAAATGTCATTTTGAGAACGTGATTATTTGAAGGGAAATAAATAGGAAATGTGATGATTTTTTAAGCAATAAATGCGAGACAAAGTTTTTTTGATCGTTTGCAATACTAAAGTTACTAACTCAAAGAAACAATTAGAATGAATAAAAATATAATCTAACTTGTACGAGTACGTGGTGCTTGGCCGTTCAATAAATTATGTTCTGACATGATATATTGAAATATGCATAGCAGATTTCATTTTAATCTTTTATCTGTATTTTTTAAAGAAGTTGGGAATCATAATAATTTTATTCGATTTATAGAAATTTTATTCTATACAGAGAGTGTTTTCGTATTGGAATTACAGTATTTCTCAAAAAAATTTCAGTATTCGGAAATTCTGTAGTATTTGTGAATCGGAGAGACTAGTATTAATATAAATATTTATTACTTCATGTTTGTCACATTCGATCCTCATATTACTTTATTTCTAGAAATAAATTATTTCACTTTAGTTTCTTTCAGATTGAATTTTTTAGTTTATTTCAAACGAGTTTTCATACGATTCCGATTAGAAGTTTGAATCTATTGTACGTCCAAATCTAACTCACTTATAATATAAATTTAGAATTATTAGTTATTCAATTCAAATCTTGTTCATTATGTGAACAGACCAGCAAATTTCGGATTTAAAAATCGATTATTAACTCTTTGGTGAAAATTATCTGTTAAAAACTTTAGTTGTTGTTGTTGTTTCTAATGGCACTTGCCTATGGACAAGCTCGCTGCTGGACCCAGCAGCAGATTTAAGCCGAGTGAAGCGTCTCTTGTTTCAAGTAGCGCCAACTAGGGCCAAGAGTACGACTTTTGCTACACACTCATCTCATTCGCTTGCACAACCCCTTTTTACAGGGGGGCACATTCACACATCTCACAGATAGTACACAGAATAACAACCATGCCCGAACCAGGACTCGAACCCGGGACCTCCTGAACACGAGGCAGACGCGCTACCCCTGTGCCAGCAAGCCGGCTAAAAACTTTAGTTGTTTTAGTAGTTTAAACTCATTAAGATTGCTTATACTAGCCCATTTTAATTAATTTTCGGAAAAGGTGGTTTAAAATTTCATACATCAACGGGACACAAAAAAAGTTAAAAATTAATTAACGTTCATCTCCACGTACTCAAAAGATCCAATATATTTGTGCTCTCGAAATTTAATACATAATAACAAATTAAGAGACTAAAATATGTGTTACCTAATTAATAGAAATTGTTGAAGTAAAGATACGTAGATCTTTTAATTAATTAAGAATTTTTAATCGAAGTGAGAATACGAAACTATCGGCTGGAACTTTGTAGCAGTAGAAATTAAATTTTCAATGCAACAGTTCATCTTGAATAAAGTTAGACGATCTAGTAAAATTATTAGATCATCTATTTTGAAGGATTCATGATAATATTAATTATTGTTATTAAAATTAGAAAAGGTATTATTACTATTATACATAGTTATATATTTTTTATCCGTTATTGTTTTGGGACCTCTTTTACAGGATGTGCATAAAGTAAATGCTTTAAATCTCAAAATTTGATTCCGACAAAAGATTAACTACTCGTCTTGTGAGCCGTAGTTTTTCAAAAATATTCATGTTAAATATTCGTATTTGATAATTCAAATACTCCTTTAAATGCGTGGATATCATCATTTCTAAGCGTATCATAACCAATGCTATTGATCGAAAAGGAAAAATCATCAATAATTACTTCCATCTGAAGATAAGACCCCAATGTACGTACCAGATAAAATTACATATTATTTCAAATATTCCCGAAACGAAATAACTTGTAAATAAAATCGACTCAGTAATCAATACCAAAATCATTCAACATATTTATAATAACAATAAATAAAATAATTAGCCAACGTTTGCAACTTACAAAAAGCCAAAAAGGATATTTTTCCCCTGCTTTCTCTGATGTATATAGCTCAGTGCAAAACAGTTTATATAACCATGTATGAAAAATATTTATCAGGACATAAATAAAAATACACTGTCATACATGGTCAAAAAAGGGATAACGTCTATTACAGAAAAAAATAGGATAAATTTACCACCAAAAACTTATAGAAAAAAAAATCTGTCAACCTGATTGGAAAAATAATAAGAAAGTTCCATTATCGGATTTATGATAGCCTCAAAGTTCTCAATCATCGTGAAGAATAAAAATTAAGATGAATGAAAGAAATATGTTAAAACCAACTCAAAGTATTATCAATAGAAAGTGTTACTTCCGATATTTACAAAATATATTCCAGTTCTATATAACAGTGCTCGGAAAAGTGCGGCTCTAATTTCGTATTAATAAATATTTATTAAATATGAAATTTAATTTTATTTAGTGTACTACTCATTTAGTATAACAAAAGTTTACTAAACAAGCGGATTTGGCTCCCAATTTTTTAAAAAAATTGTAATGTTCATATTTGGCTCTTTGGCTAATACGTTTGCCGACCACTGCTTTATATTAAAGAATTTTAAAGATTTAAACTTCATCAAGATAAAGCTGTGACTTATATTTCGAAAAATATCACCACGCTCCTTGAATGAAATCTGAAACATATCTTTTTAAGATAACCCAGATAAGTCCTCTGAGACTTCGCAAGATATAAATCAACCTATGGGCACAATATCCTATAGTTTCATTTATGGGCCATTGTGCCTTTGGTCCGTTGGAGAGAGCCTTTCCTAAGCACTAATCTACATTGATTAATATACTCTAGAAAGTGAAAAAGGAATAAAAATCAATGAACTTGGAAATTTTACGAAATTCTCTTCGATCATGTAAACTTCGATGAAAACTTATAATCCAGAAAAAAGGCTATCTGATTGAGCGTTCAATAAATAGTTACATTAAAATATAATTAAACGGCCTCGAATTCTTTCTAAAAATACTAAGCATAATTAACACAAAAATACTAAGTACAGTAACAACTATTTTTTCAGTTATTACACCTTCTGTACTAGCTGAAAATTAGTTGTAATCATGCAGATTTTCGAAAACAGAAATCAATAATTCTAAAAAAAGTAAAATTGGCAGTATAAAATTTTGGGAGTATTATTATCCTGCCTTAATTTTCATATCCAGACACTCTTGAATTTTGCATTAATGCAAATGTTGTATAATCAGACCTTATTTTTAAAGCCTTTCTCTTTTCAATAATGCAATATCCAGTGGCTTTCTTTTCGAAGAAACCCGGCAAAAAATGAGAAATAAATGTTTATTCTTAATAAATGCAATATCGTAAAATCAGCTGTAAAAATAATCATTTTCATTGTGAGGAAAATTATTATAAAATTTAAATCTTCATTGCAAAATAATTGTATAAAGATAAGTTTTATTTGACTTAATTAAATTAACAATTACATCTGACAGTGTTATGAAACCAAATAAGGGATAGGGAAAACTTAACCTTAATACTAGGATTAAAATTCAGTTTGGTATAACTGTTTCTCATTCTCAACTATGGTGAGGTTTTATTTTTCCATATATCTAAAAGAGTATCTTAACTCCTTGAACCAAAGTATCATTTCTTCAAGGGTACCATTCATTCTCTAGGGAAGCAATACATACCTGTCGTTTTAAAATATCTATCAATCCCCGATGTGACTCATTTGCATATTTGTTTATTCTTGAAACGCATAGAGATCCGAATATCCTATATTCTACTAATGTAACTTAATCCATAAATTACTAATTGAATTCTGTATATAGTTTTATAAACATAAACGATCAAAAGATTTAATGAAATATTGGTATTAAATGAAAATCTGAACCTCATTTATTGATTCGTATTTGAACTCAGACTAATTAAAGAACTTATTTATTCATGTGGCAAAATAAAAGCTAATATTTACATTTTAAATTCGAGAAACCTTTCATTAGCAAGTAAATCAATTTCATTAAGAGTTAAA
Source organism: Argiope argentata (assembly GCA_026289955.1). Lineage (NCBI taxonomy): Eukaryota > Metazoa > Arthropoda > Arachnida > Araneae > Araneidae > Argiope > Argiope argentata. The sequence continues at coordinate 642,268 of JAOUZG010026676.1, read as the reverse complement.
GCTCGTTATTGTGAGGATGATCGAGAATTATATATGAGTAATCGTTAAAACAGTTATATACATATCCTATTGAATCCTTTCGGTCCTCCTAGTGGCATTTGCCACCTCGGTATTTTAAGTTCTTAATTTTCATTTCTTTTCAAACCTGTTGGTGGCATTTGCCACAACTTCCTGGTTCCTATACACGTGGTGAAAAGGAGATGAAATTAAACGTGGATGTTCTCTAGATGACCCTTATCACTAATTTAAATCAATTAGTTTTATTCCACTTTTTAAAAATCCTGAGATGAAAGGGTTAAACATATTCAACAGCTAATGCATTTGACAAGAATATTTTAGCCATCTAAAGCAATTAACGAGATATTGCAATCATATTATAAACATTTTACTTTATTCTGTGTATTTTGTGAGATAACTATTCCAGATTTAATTAAACTGTGCATCTGAGCAGGATTGGACATAAGATATAGAAGTTAGCATTTTAATGACATGCCTTTATAATTAATTTAAATTGATTCAAATCGAGATTAAAAGAATCATATTTGAGAAATTAAATGATATTAAATCCTGAAATTCAGACTTTAAGCTTCATTGTATTCTTTAAAACGTTATTTCAAAATATCAATTCATATTTTTCCAAGTCAAAAATGGTCAGATAAGTAATGGTCAGATAAATAATGGTAAATAGTCAGATTTTACTTTATTCCATGACGTACTTTGTGCTATGACTATTCCAGATTTAATTAAACTGATA
>JAOUZG010026676.1:591497-633987 GCA_026289955.1 Argiope argentata | reverse complement strand
TATAATTTCTTTCAAAATGTTTTAACATTTGAAATTTTTATTTTATTTACAACGTTATTGCTTGTTGATTAACAAATTCTCTAATGTGTTCCATATCTATATAATCATATAAGACACTGATATCTCATTCGCTGTTATTCCCAAGATTATAATATTTTACTTTTTAATTTTATATAAAAATGTTTTACATAAAATTACTATGGATTAAATTATTAAAATTTTTTGTTGTTGTGTTTATTATATAAATACTATAGAATTTCAGTTTTACTGTAAATTTTCTTGTCCATTCAAAAATAATATCAGAAACAATTCTGTAAAAACAGTGAAATTGGCTAAGGAATATTTGTAACATTTTTAATTTTTTTAATTTTTCAAGTTAAGGTACGAACCAAAGTTGATAATTTCATCAAAATCTAAATTTTTTTATCTGTTACAATTTAATTTGCTTTTCATAATACTCTATTACATTTTTGAAAACTGAAAAGAGTTTATATCAGATTAAAAATTAGAATATGAATTAAAATACATTAATAATTTATATATATATTATTAAGTTATTTTAATATGTATTAGATTTTGTTTTCCATTTCTACAAGTAGGCATGAATCGGTTTAATTTTTGTCAAAATATAGAACCCATTTTCTGTCATAATTTAATTTATTATTTCTCATTTGTACAAGCAAATATGAATCAATTTAATTAATTTTATCAAAATTTGGAATCTATTCTCTATCCTAACTGAATTTATTATTTCTCGTTCGTACAAGCAACTATCAATAAGTTTCATTAATTTTTTATCAAAATTTAGAATCTATTCTCTGCCATAATTTAAATTATTATTTCTGAGTACGTTGTTTAATGTTCATTAATTGAAAGCATTTAATATAATTGAAAAATCATTAGACTATTAATTTGAAAAATGTTACAGGAGTTTATTTTTTATTCCTACAAAGCATGAAATGATGATATTTGTTTTACCAGGGATATTTAAAAGCAATTTAACTAATGTCGAAGCATTTAATTCTAATAGATTTTAAATATTATCTCTTTTCAATATTATGAGGAAATTTGAATCCTTTGGAGTAAAGGAAATTTGAACCCTTTGGAGCTTAACTGTAGTAATTTTATCTATTACAAACTTAATTAAATTGTTACAATTCATGCTTGGGATAAATTTTCGTTAGCAAGCGAGTCGATTAACTGGGCCAAAATTCAATTTCAAGTTATATAAAATTCTCAGTATTACTTTTATGTTGAGTCTCTGAAAAGTAATCTCTATTTTTCAAATCTTTTAGAAATGTTATTACGGCTCAATTTTTTGGAAAAAAAGAGGGCATTGCGAATACTTCGAAAATGACTTTTTAAGTTTTTATGTGCTACTGGATGCTGATATTGCTTATATTATATAAAACATATAGAAGTTGCAGTTTTCCAAGGCAATTACCAAGTTTTCGGTCTCAAAAAAAGGGGGAGGCTGTTTTATCAGTTTCTAATGCTAATCACATGCCAAAAATTCTTAAATTGCGCATTACGACAAAAAATATAGTAATATTCTGCTGTAATAATGTAAAACTCTGCTCTAAAATTATTTTTTAGCATTTTATGAATGTATTTAAATTTTCACGGAAAATTTTTGATTTTGATATTTTTCAGAATAGACAATAATTTGAAATAATGCGACTCTATGCATTATTAAATTCTTAAATAAAGAATGAAATTGAATACTTAAACATTAATAAGTTAGCATGAGTTATTGAGCACTAATATGTACCTAAACATATCTTGTCATCTTTTAAAAAGTTCTAAGCAATTATGTTTTCATTTTTATTTTTTGCTTTTTTTAAAATTCCAAATTAGGGTCTAAAATTCTGAGCAGTTTCGACAAGACAGGGATTGTAAAAAATAAATAAAATTGATTTTAATCACACTTTACTCTGATTATTAATATTTTGAGACATAAATAAAAATTTGAATTTATATCTTAGGTAATATATAATTTAGATTTTTCCTTCACTATATAAATAAAGTTAGAAGAAAAAATTGAATAAGATATTGAAGGTGCTTTAATTTTCTATTAGCTATCGCATTATCACAATTCTTCTAAGTATCTACTCTTCAAAATCGAAGAATTATGAAGTTGAGGTCCAATATTTCTTCCGGTCTACCGTGAACAAATATCTTATTTACAAAATCCTTGGAATTAAATGTTTTTTTGCTTGCATGGTATGACGGTTTTCAGGAGATTAAGATAATCTATCTATATAAGTGAAAAAGAATAATATTTTAAGATAAAAAAAATTTTAAAAGTAATTTCTTAAAGCCTACTTTTATCGGTGTATTAAAAAGATTTTTCATTTTTTCTCTAGTAATCTTTAATTTGTAAATACTTGTTATAATATAAAATCTTGAACTCAGTTTTTATATCATGTTTTTTGACTGGTAGTGCCATATGAAGAGAAACGAATTAATTTAAAATCAAGCGATTAAATAATAATTAAGTACCAAAAATATTAAGAGAGAAGAACTTTACCATGAGCTAAAAAGTGATCAAAATTTTAAAACTCTTGACTATTAGAAAGTGGGTGAAAAATCTATTATAAAAATTCCCCTTTGTAAACATGAAGCATGTCGAGTTAAATAAAAGAACATTAAAATGCAATTTTAAAAGTTGATTTTATATTATTAAGTGAGTACTAGAAAAATCTATGCATCATTGCTATTTTTGTATAAATTGAAAACAATATCCCTTCATGCCTTTCTTTCCTTTTCATATCATTTGTTTTAATTAACTTAAAAAAGAAAATTAGAATATAATTTTAGACAAGAAAGTTAATAATGTTGTATTTTCCAGTAGAGATTAATTTTGTGCTTCAAGAATTTTACTGCTTAGAACTTTTTCATAACTCAATATTTCAAGTTCTCATATTATTTTTAAGTGCCTCGCATTTTTGGCAATTTTTAATATATTTCAGTCTATAGCTATCATTAATTTCTTAATATCATAATTGTCTAGACTTAAAGTAAAAATTTTAAAATGCAAAATATTATTTAGCATCATTACATTATTCATTCTCACATCTGTTATTACAAGTATCTATAATGTTTTGATAAAAAAAATTTAAAATGATAAAAAGTACACAGAAAAAAATTATCCGTTTTTTACCTAAGCATCCTCGTTTTTCTTCCAATCTTCTTTACTAAGTGATATTTTTTGCACCTTTCTTTGTTGCATCGTGAAAGCATTTTTGTTTCGTCATGAATCCCTTGCTCTTGTCTCTCCCATTGATTATTATTTGGTAATAATTTCAAATGTTAAATATCTTCTTTCCTTGAAAATTCATCAATTTTATGATTTTTTTATATAAATGCATATAAACTAATTAGTGCCATTTTCGTAGAAGAGTAAATTAAGCAATCACGTCATTCATTAATAAGATTAATTTTGCAAGTTTCATGTAGACATATGGAGCTTCATGACAGAAGCTCCACATGTCTACATGAATAGTATGCACGAAATTTTTTTAAGTAGAAATATTCCAAGAAAATTGAAAAATGCAATGATGAAAAGCCCAAAAATATATAAAATATTTTTCTTTACAGAAGATCCCCCCCCCCAACTTTCTCTATTGAGTGTCATTCTCTACACGTTCCGAAATTGAATCTTTTCGTCATAAATCTCCCCCCCCCACTTGTAATTTGACATTTATTTTTTAATATTCATGTCAAAAGAATTATATTAATTCATCCCTTGAGAAATCTTTCACTTATTTCACGAGATAAATGCATTTGGGTGAATTAGTTCCGCGTATTAGTTTAAATTAAGCGAAGAGAAAGAGGAGAATTTTTAGGCTACCTGTCTAGACGGAAGATAATTGAAGTAAAACTTGATTTTTAGGTACTTCCAGGATTTCTTGGAATATATGTCGAAGAATTCTAGAATAATAATTTAAAACTCTTATATTCTAACTTAATTAATAATGGTAAATTCATAATTCTGCTTTGATTTTGCTTTGTGTAATGGCGCGATAGTTAATTGCAAATAATCAAATTACTTGGAATTACCAATTACTATAATTGAAAATTATGATTAAAAATTATCTTTATGCAGTTAAAGAATTAGTTAAAAATAATAATTAAACAGTTTAATCTCCTATCAAATTTTATCTGTTATTTTTTGTTACTTAAAAATAAACCATCCTTATATTTCAAAGTAAAAACATTTACAGTTTTGTTGAATCATTCGATAAATATATATTTCCGCCCACTGTTCACCATAATGCGATATTATTATTATTTTTTGAAAATTTGAAGGAGCATAAACGAAAGTTTTATTTGTTACTTTTAAAATATGAAATTAAATACCTTTTTTTCATTTAACTTGAATAGTAAATAAGTTTACCATTAATGTGGAAAATTGAATTTGTTGTTGTGAATAAGTTGTTCTTTTTTAAATACCTGCAATTAATTCTTCCCAAGAGAATAAAAGTTTGTTTTCCCAAGATAGGTAATAAATGTTTATTTGCTTTCATGAAAATTTTCCTTTAATCTAATTTATTGTTTAGTTTCACGGAACAACAAAATGTTAAGAGCCCAAGCATTTATTTTGAACATTATCAGTACTATTTTCATTAATAACTTATAAATATAAATTTAATGAAGACTTATTAATTTAAACTTATTAATATCTTATCTTAAACTTATTAATCTTGTTAAAACTTATTAATCTTACTAAACACACGATTATTTATACACTAAAATTTTCCTTAATTGATTAATTAAGCTCATTTTCCTTATTGATTACTTAATTTAGTTGATTTTTTTATTGATGATTTACTTCTTTAATTGATTAATCAAATTGATTTTACTTATTGATTACTTAATTTAGTTAATTTTTTTCATTGAGGATTTACTTCTTTAATTGATTAATCAAATTGATTTTACTTATCAATTACTTAATCACTTAATTTAATTTTCCTTAATTAAATATTTTAAATATATAATAAAAATATTCATTTTTTGTTATATTTTTATTAACTATGAATATTAAAGTATCTTTAAATCATTTTCACTAGCGTGGAAACTTGAATGGAATCAAAATTTAATTTAATTAATTAGAGGACATTTTTCAGAAAATATCAGAATAGTATGTTGTTATCTAGGATACACTAGGTACAAAACAGGACTAGTACAAAAGTAAATGAGTGAAATATTGATTATAAATAGAATTATGAATTTTATATGCTCATGACACGCAATTTAAATCTAATAAAGATAATTGTTATGGCAACTAAAACTTGTTTATGATGTTCATATCACTTTTCAGGTTCGAAGTAGATTAAATCAGATTTTATAAAAAGATAGTACAGAAAATTCTTTAAACAATGTCATACTCTCTTCAACAAGGGTAAATATTATATATGAAGTAAGGCTTGAGTTTCAGTGATGACATAATTAAATTTCTTATTTTCATAACATATGGCTGTCGTCTTTTTCAGTTTACATTAAACTAAGAATAAATAAACTCGGTATGAAACATTTTTTTACTAGAGAAAAGTCAGTATATGGTTTTATAACTTTATGAATATCTGTTTAAACTTACGCAAGATAATATTTTATTTAAGTTTAAAACAACATAATTGTTTTAATTATTTTTTGATTTTCCTGAATTGTAATTTTATTTTAATCAAGTTGTTATTTTTGGGACTTGTTTAATGATCCGACTGATAAATTTAAGTGGTAAAAGTTTATAGCATAGTATGATTCTTTTTCTATAAATCGGTATCAAATTTATAGTATTGATAGTTATTGGTATCAAATTATATTTCGAATTATTTTTCTATAAATCGTCGTCAAATTAAACTATGTATCAAATTAATTTTCTATAAATTACTATCAAATTAAGCTATATTTCGAATTTTCAATAAACTGTTATCAAATCAAACTATATTTTGAAAAATTTTAAGGAGGATTTTATATTTCAAGATATTTTATTAATATCTATTTACAATCACCTTTATGTTTAACATATGAATAACGTGCATGATAGCTTAGAAAATAGCTCAAGAGACTTTGAAAAAAACTTATATCTCATGAAAAACACTTTCATTGAAAGGATGATTGCTCGCAATAATTGTTGTTGGAAACATGAATTAAGATTTTTAATAATGTAAAAATTTTAATTTTTTTAAATATTTCAATAAACAATAAAATTGTCATAAATAATAAGAAATTTTATTTAAAAGTGTCATAAGTGATAGCAGTTTTCATATTGTATTTCATTTCTTATACCAAAGTAAAAAAGATGATATATATAAACTCTGATTTTTTTAAAAAAACTACACATGAAATTTACAGATAAAAAAAACTAAGTCTGTTTAGTATCATTTAAATACCCGGAGCTAGAGGGTATTTTACAAATTTTCAGACTCACGGAAAACTTGGTTTTGTTTATTAAGATAAATGCCCCATTTTGATTATTCGCAAGAGTTAGTTTAGAACAACCCACCTGAATTTGAATTTTAATCGAAAGATGATCCACAATTCCACCCCCTCCCACTTAAATGTCATCCACCCACTTACGAGAGGACAATTAAATCGAATGGATAAAACGCGATTCATGCCCTAACAGAAGGTCTTTATAAGTATTTCGACTACACGACAATCCGATATTGAAGAACAGACCAAAACAACCTTTTTTTTTAAATTTAAAAGGGCGGTCAATCACTGAGGTGATATGAAGCTTTGCTTTAAAGCAAATTATTTTGAATTTAAATATTTGTCTTCTCAACATACAAATGGTGATAATTCTTCGAGTATTTATTGAGACACTTCATTGAACTGTAGACAAGATAGGGCAACTGAAATTTCAGGGTTCAATAAAAATAAGCAAACAAGTTTTATAGAAATCCGAAATATATTCATTTCCTTTTCATCCAAGTGAAGGAGATCTTTATAGTAAAAAAGTTCTCTTTTAATGGTTATCTCAAATCAGCCGTTAAGAAGCAATTAAATCAGCACGGACATGATTTTTAGTAAGGCGCTATGGGTAATTTTGTCCTACAGTATCGTTTACACAGTGTCTTAGTCGGTTTAACGATTATACGTAATAGTGATAGTGATAAGCTGGTTTATATTTTATATGCGCATCTATATTTTATATTACAACTATTACCTTCTATTTTATCCAACCTTAATACAAGTAAATACGTTTGAAATCATTTTTTTACGACAGATACAAAATAAAAATTTCCAATTTTAGGAAAATCGGTGTTTGCATTACAAACGAATAGTTAGTATACCGCGATAAAAGTAATAATGTTGTAAATGAAATTATGACATTAGTCCAGAAAAAAAATATTCACAAACTAAGCTAAAAAAAGCCAAGGATTTATTTTATAGGGGGAGTCTCCCCAGTTAGATTAGATAAAGAAAATATTTTTTTGAGGCTTTAAGTATAAACCACTTGTGTACCAACAAGTATAACACAAGGACTCCAAACGTAAGTTCATACTCAAATAATAATGGAAAAATTCAAATTGAAAAGACACAGGCATAAATGCAAAAAAGAGAAACAATATTGTACACAAATGTAAAAAAAGAGGGAAACAAGATTGTACACAATGTAAAAAAAGAGGGAAACAAGATGGTACACAATGTAAAAAAAGAGGGAAACAAGATTGTACACATATGTAAAAAAAGAGGGAAACAAGATTGTACACATATGTAAAAAAAATCATTCTAACGGAGATATATAGCAATTAAGACTAGGCAATTTGAAAGGTTCGGAAGCATGATCTAAATAAAATATTCAAAAGACATATACATAAAGAATAAATTTATTTATGTAAATTATATGTAGTCAAACACGCAGAAATAAAATTTAAATAATACGGAAAAATATTATTAATATATGTACAAAAAGATATAAAAGATGATTGCTCTGAGCAAAGGCAGAGATAAAAAGGCCATTTTAATTTGCTCTTTAACAGATGATTCGTAAGTATACGTCCTTCAGGAGTGAATTTGCCACATTCATGTATCAACTGCTTGGAACCCTGGACATCACCACTATAACACGAACATATGTCAGAAGGGGACAAACTGAAGTGTTTAGAATAGACTTTAAAGTTTTTATGACCAATCAGAAATTGGGTAGCTTAAAGTTATATTCAAAGTAGCTTGCGTTAAGCCTCTTTGAATGATGATGATGATACTGACGTGTCAGCGTTACAACGGAAGGAGAGGTGCAGTAGCTTCTGAGGGTATGAACCCCTGAGCAACCGAGGGCAGAAGTCTGACTTGTAGCTCGTATGAAGATGACACACTCTTATCACATTCGCTGGCACAAACCCCTTTTTACAGGAGGGCACATTCACTTACCTCGCACATAGAGCACAGAAAAACAACCATGCCCTGACCGGGACTCGAGCCCGGGAACCCAGATCGCGAGAAAGACGCGCTACCTCTGTGCCGGTACGCCGGCGCATCTCTGAATGTACCTTAATGAATTACGCATTATTCAATATTTGATATTAGGTATTCCATTCTGATATAATTTTATCTTATTATTATTATTATTATTATTATATTAAGTTATTCCAAAAATACGATTTCGGAATATTCAAAGGAATAAAAACTACAAATTTTGTAGCTTCGTTCGCTAGACAGTCAGCACGCCCATTGATGTAGATTCCACTATGGCCTCGAACAAAAGAAAACATCTACATGTATGTTCCGAAGGAAACTGATTAGCTTGCATTCTAACAATTATTCGATGTAGGGAATCGATGTTATTTAAGGCGTATAAAAATGAAAGGGTATCGCTGTAAATTAAGATTTTCGCTATCACAAGTACAAGAAACTGTTTGAGCTATGCAAACTAATTCCACCCGAAACACACTACATTCATTTCTTAATCTGAATTGGCGAGCTTCAATTTCAATAAAATTTCTGAGATAGAAATATCCATAATTGAGTTAGAATTTTTCTATTTAAAAGAGTAGTGTAGCACTGTTTATCTTTAAAATCAATTACGATGGAAATGAATTGTAAAAAATCCATTACTAGAGTTTGAAACGGTAACTTATCTTTATTATCCGTGAAAGCATACCGCGGAAGCGAGATGTGTAAAATCCATTTCCCGTGTGGAAAGAATTATTGAAAGTATGTGATTATTTATCACGTCACATATGCGAAAGCTTTCTCTGCACTTTTAATTTATTACTACTGACGGTTACTAAAGAATATTTTAAAAATTGTGTTCGACAATTGTTGAATTTAGTAATAATTTATAAAAATGAGTTTCTTTTTTTTTTTTCGCTACAGAAATATAATGTCCTGTTTTACATTTTAAAAGTGAAGTTGTATTTAATGTGCTTGGTTAAATTAATATTTAATTCGTTTCGTAGAACTTCATAGAATTCAATAATATACAGAGCTGAATGTTCGACATCTTATCAATTTATAACATTCAAAATCAAGATATACCCAAAGCAGTATAAGCCTGTTCTATTACTTTAAAGGTAGTTTCTTGAAATTAATCAAAAATTCTAATTTTCAATTCCTCTCCTGATTTTGATATTACACTAAATATAATCACAAATTAATTATTCATTAATATACTATTTACTTGTAGATCGAACATAAAAAATTTGATAATTTATTCGGAGTATATAAAAGCAATATTATTTTAATTGTTCAAATATTATATTTCAAGATTTTTATAAATCTTAACTTTAATAAATCTGAAAATGTCATTTTAGTTTTCATTCCAATATTACAGCAGTATGAAATATTTCTCCGATCTTCTAAGAATTATTATCATGCTGCCATAATTTTTCAGTTTAAACTCAAATTATTATTTCTTTTAAGAATTATGAAAAATACTTTATGCTTTTCAAATAGATACAACTTCTTTTCTAAAAAGAAATAGAGTTTCACAAACTTCGTACAAAAAAAATCCAGTATTCAGATATGAGATTACAGTACTTTTTTAGTTGACTAGTACTATTGATTTTCCTATAAGAGGCCTTGTAAGCAACATACTTTTATGAAAATTTCGGAGAAACGTGCGATGCGCCTAAAATTCTTTTGTAATGTATGATAGGTATGCACTAAGAATGCATGCAAGTATAAATCAAATAATCTTGAAATACATTATATTAAAAGAAAGGACATTGGTCAAAATATAAAATGCTATTATCATTATCAATTACATTTTTTTTCTTTTTGAAAAACTGAATTGAAAAAGAATAAATCCCTTTTCGAGTTGTGATAGCACGAAAATCAATCATAAATTTAAAAAAGTAAAATATTTTATGTTAGCTATTTAAAGAATTATTTTAATTTCTTTTATAATAGCAACAATCGAACTGCATTCAGATTAAAAAAATTGCTAATGAAGATTCATTAATGTATTGAAAAATTCTTATCTAAGAATAAAAAAGTAATAAAATGCAAGTGATATGTATGAAAATAAGAAGAATGATATCGTTTTTAACATTACAGACACCATTTTAACGTAGTTTAATTAAAAATCTTTAGGAATATATTAAATTATGTGCTTAGAATTTTGTATGAATAAAAAAATCCGGCAATCAAATTTCTTTTGAAAACTGATTTATATAATGAGGCTATTCTTTAATCGTAAACACTTCTCGTATTAGTTTCATTTTTATTTGATCCACAATAAGACATTTATTTTTCTAAAGTGTGAATTAGATTTCTCGAGGAACTTAAATACGTGTAAAAATAATAAAGGTAGAATATTTCGTTTAACTTTTTCATAGTTTTCTTAATGACAACAATCAGATGTAATGAGTATTCCTAAAGGAAATGAGTTTGGCTTTTCAGCGTAACTTGGTATCGATTCGGATTAGAAACAAACCTGAAACTTCCCAATTAGTGAAATATATTTCTTTCCTCTCACCTAATTGATTTTTAAGAAGACGATTAGTTTCTATTATTTTTAAAACTTCATTTGTAATGTTAGAAACGACACCTTTTTTGTTGTTATAGATTCATCTTTTTCATGCATTGTTCTTATATTATAAAAAAAGACGAACATTTCCATCGGATACATATTGTTTATAATTGCTAAAACCATTTCAAAAATATCCCCCGAAAGCCTTGAAAAAGTATAACAGGGCGAAACTAAAGAGATTATAATACTTCATCCTCTCATAATCTAAAAGTAAAATAATTAATGATATGCAAAGGTAAAGCTGCAGAAATTTGCGTGTTTCAGTTTAAGAATATCAAATTTAATATGACAAATTAAGTCTAAAAATGAAAATTAGATTTATTTATTACTTATATTTTTCTCGCAAAAAATATTCTTATTGTGTAATGTGACTATTTCTAGATACATTCTGCGGTTATTGAACACATTTTAAAAAGTAAATAAAACTAGGGATATTTGTACTTTCTACATTTTCCTGGACATTTACGTAATTATTATGTCCCTAACTAATAAAAAGGGATTAATCCTGAGGAAAGGAAGATTTTCTTAAAACTAAGGAAAGGAGGCAAAACTTTTCCTGAAATTGGCAGGATTTTTGGAAGAACATATTTATTTTCCTAAAATTCATAATAATGCTATGCATAAAATTTTTTATTCCAAAATACCCTAACGGATGCTCATATACGAATTGTAGAATTGCTTCATCTGAAATTTCAAATGGGATGGAAGAAACATTGGAAAACATTCTTCAGAAAGACGCCAATAGAAGCGCTTTGAAAAAGCGGATTATCATGGTCATACAACTCGTAATAAGCTAAGCATATCACCTGTCAATAAGGAAAAACGTTTATAGTTTGTAAATGAATATATTGATAAGCCTCCAAACTTTTATAGAAAGTTCTTTTCTCTGACGAAAACAAATTCTATATTTTTGGAATTAAAGGGGGTAAAGCCATAGAGAAAGTAGAAAAACCAAGTAATCATTTGATAAGCAGAATCCTGGGTCAAAGGAGGGTGAAGGAGGAATAATTATTTAGGTATATGAGGCAACCAGCCTCGTAGGTAGTGTAACCTTTATAGATTTAACATTACATCATTTAGGTAATATAAAATTTTGTAAATAAAATTTGAAACAGAGCACACACGATTTGAACTTTGTAGACGACTCTTGCTATATGCAGGACAAGGATAATAAACACTTTGCTCTCAATGTCTATCCATATCAGAAATAAGTTGCATTTTCCACCTCTATCGCCAGACTTAAACCTTATTGAACATTTATGGGATTCACTGGATAACTCTGTATTTACTTTCCAGATTTGCCAACATAACAAACACGAAAGACACGTTAAAAAGAGTGATTATTACAAAAAGGAATAATATTTTTTTTTCCTGCCAAAACATCCAAACTGCTTCAATCTACGCACAAACAATTGACAGACTTTCTTAAAAAGACAATTTAAATAGTTACGCAAGTTTAATGTACAGTCCATGGTAATTAAATTTTTAAAAAATTATGTGCAATCACATTTTTTCTGGGAAATAATCTTGTAATTTTTAACATTAACTCATTTTTGTAAAAAAAATGAGTTATATTTATAAAATTATTCAAATAGAATAAATTGGGAAAGCAATAAAAATAAAACTGAAATTAGTTTTATAAATATAACGTGCTTTTTTATGTTTTTGAATATTTACACCAAGAATGAGCAGTTAGAATTTCTTTTGGCAAGCGCATATTATCTTAGCATGTGACCTATGCCCATAAATGACGAATTATTAGAAAGGTTGTCTCCGCTTCACGTGGGCTTTGATATAAGCATGGTTAAATCATCAAAACCCCCTTTTAAACCCTTAATAACTTAGTCAAAAAACATTACATTAAAAGAGTCATTTAAACATACAGTGGTAGAATATTTCATAGTGTAAAAACGATAAAACTTGTGTTTATTTCTAAATAGTAAATTTAATTCATATTTTATAGTATTTTTTCTCTTGTTTTATATTATATAAGTGTATAAAATTTGTTCCCTTTGGAACAGATTACGAATTGACGTGGAACATACATTCATGTATGCATTGACACAATGACATATTTATAACTTAATGCACTTTGATACTTTTTTTACATCAGCCTGATCATATTTGATTCATAATAGCAAAATAACTATAAATTAAGATTAATCTGAATCAAAATATCCTTGAATTCTGAAGTAATAAAATTCAGTTAAGTAAAATAATTTCCCTTATTAAAAATAATAAAATAAACCAAGATTTTCAAAAGGTTTCCAAAATTCTCAATATATATTTGATTTCTTAGTTTGTTCTTAGAAATGTATTTCATTTTTTTTCGTAAATCAGTAATAAATTGAACAGGAATTACATAATATCTTAATTGAATGGCTATTTCAAACTAAAAATTTATATGTTTGAAATTTCACTACACAATAATCAATTTACAAGTTTGAAAAATTGGCATATATATTTTTTTAAAAAGCTTCAAAATACAATTTAATTAATATTCCTAAGAAACAATTACCTTATTGATAATATTTCACACTAATATATTATATAAATATAATGTTCTATCAGTAAATTAGCTGTTCATTTTGTCAATGAAGCAATTAACATAACGATTGCATAATGATTCATTAACATTTTAATTAGAATGTTTTTGGCATTTTCCTAAACTACTGAATAATTCTTAGAGAATTATTATTACTACGAATATTTCTTAAGAGTGACAAGTGGAAAATATTTCTAATAAGTAATTTAACAGTTGCTGAACAATGCTTTTATCTATGAACTCAAAATAATTTTTAAAATTTAACAAAGCAAGTAATTAACTGTCTATCCTAAAGCATAATGCATAAATATAATGCAAAAATGCAGGGAAATTATCCAGATGGTAAGTGCCATTTTAATGCATGTAGGCACCAGTTAAAATCCAGCAAGAAAAATAAAAGAAAGAACTGAAATGGGGCACGTCGTTTTCCGGCAAAATTTATCGGCTCCGGCGGTGACAGGGAAATGGAGATGTTTGGCAAAAGGAACTGGCAGAGATTAAGGCGATCTCAAAGCAATACCGTGTAGAATCGCCATTGAAAAAGTAGTGTAGGAAGATGTTGGTCATCTCTCATTTATATTTTATAAGATAGTGTATGTTTTAAGCTGTTTGTATTTATTTTTATTTTGCTCTTAAATGTTTGCTGAGCTTGGTTGAAAGGTAATCCATAAATATTTTTTGTTAGAGAAACAGACAAGTATATATATAAAAAAACTATGGTTATCTTCGTGGAGTAGAATATTTCAGACAAAATGCGTCAGTTGTGCAATCGAGCGATATCAAAATTTTTCATTTTTTTTATCAATGTTGTGTACATTTTGGAAAAGGAGTTACTAGGTATGCAGAATTGTTTAACTTTTATTTATCGAATTATATTGCCATCAATTTTTCAATTTCATTTCTGCACCAGTAGTTAGGTTTCATTGCAGAATAATTCCAGGGAACCCAAGAAAAATTTTTAATTATTAAAAATATCTGAATTTATTTATTAATTAAATATTTTTAATGCCTACTTTTAGCTTTTATAACTTCTTGCTGTTTGATTTACTTTATATGTGCTCTTTAAAATACCATAAACAAAAATAGTCGTGTTACGAAGATATAAGCCATATTTAAATGTTAAATATGGCTTATATCTATATTCTAATAAAAGTACATTTATGTACTTATGTACGCTTATGAGGTAATAATATTTAACCTTTTATCAGTAAATAAAAGGTTAAATATTATTACTTTACAAGCGTTCTATGAAAATGTTGCTCTCTATTATTATTATCCTTACATTTTGTATTGGTGCTGCTGTTGTACCAGGAGACGTTTAACTATGTGTATTAGCTATCCATACGTTGTACCAACTATCTATTAAGATTTTGCTCTTTCCTCAGATAACTTTTTTATACTTGAATAATAATACTTCAGACAGTTTTATTTCCTTATTTCCTCATATCAAGTTGTGCAAAAGGACTACATTTATTGCTAGTGAGAAGTAAAAAACAGGTAAGGCTGCAAGTGATCAAAAGACACCGCAGATCTTATCTCCAAATAAAGTGAAGATTCAAGGGGGATTTTATGTTTCTCTGACAGAATCCTTTCTTTAAAAATTATTTTGAGATTTTTTCCTTTAGAAATGAAAAGATTAGATCGATTCTGTAACGGATACGGTGGGATGCTCTTTCATACTATCTTGATTGATTCATTACTTTTAAATGGCGGAGGCTCTACTTACAGCTAAACTATGTCAAACCCTCTATAGAAAGATCCCTATATTCTAATAAATATGACTATGAATAAAATACCACCTGGTAAATGATGATAAAATTTAGAACAAATGAGCGAAAGCTCAGATAGAAAAAAAATACAAAATCGATAGTAAAATCAAGAGTTTAAGAATTTTTTTAAAAAAATTAGAATTAAGTGAGTAAAATTTTTACAACGAGAATGTTTAATGAATGAAAATGCCCTAAAATATCACAGTTCATTCGGTAAATTTTCTCAGAAAATGAAATGGCATTATTCATTACCAAAATATCGAAATAGGAAGTAAATGGATTAAGAATACAATTTTTTTATTGTTTTCTGTTTAGATACTTAGATAATCGTTGATCTGTAAAAATATTTGCCGATGAAGGAAAATCAGAATACATTCTAGAACTTAAATTTTCATGAAATAATTTTATACTATTTTTGTTGTTGCATGCCCCCATTGGCCAGCAGTGCTAGGCCAGGTCCATGACTGGATGGGGAAAGATCGCAGCTTCTGTTAGTCACAAGGACCAGAGCATCTAGAAATAGGTAGAGGACCGACTTAGCTCTATCACACATTCGCTTGCACAGCCCCTTTTTACAGGAGGGGGGCATTCACACATCTTACAAATAGCACGCAGAACAACCATGCCCTAACTGGGACTCCCAGAACATGAGGAAGACGAGCTACCTCTGTGCCAGAAAGCCGGCGAATAATTTTATTTAAATAGTGAGCAAATATATTTATAAAGCAGACAATAGTTTTAAAGATTAGTGAAAAATAAGAGAAATTCAAATTATTTTGTAACTTTGACGTAAAATCAAATATTAATTCTGTAATACAGCTAAAAATATACTCATTCAGTGTCAGTACTTCTCGTAAGTACTACAGACGCTCATTTCGTTCTTCAAGACCTAGTGAGTCTTAAAACGTATTAAATTATATCACAATACTTAGCCGACGTTAATTTTACATTGGGTAAAGATAGGAACATCAAAACAATTATGGGTTTTTGTCTATAACCATAATCCATCATTCAGTTGATTGATTGTTTGTATACTTTTCACAAAATGAGTTCAGGAATAAGAAAGCAGACTTTAATTGCTTCAAAGAAGATTCGAATCAGCTAAGTTATTAGCAAATGGATAATAAGGTTTGCATGAATCTGCATCTAAAACCAATGGATGGAATGAAATCTAATTTTATGTAGCAGTTGCGAAAGGCGCTGGGAGATGAATTTTCTCCCCCCCCCCCAAAAAAAAAATTACTGAGAAAAGTTACCGAATGAAGAGATTTTGGTGCTATAAAAACGAAAATGGGCCAATAATTACAATGAAGGACTGAGAATGGATTATTTAAAATTTCATAAACATTCGAGTGATAAAAATACACATACAAAAATGACTGAGATATGAATAAAATTCCTTGAAAATAGTCTTTTCTAATCGATATTAAGATTCCCTGGCCCCCATGCGATAACTAAAATATAGTGGATATTTTTACAGCAGCAAATGAAATTTGGTTTTATTTGCTATCATGTGAAAACATGATGTTATTTTGGTAAGGAGGCTTTGGTGTCTCCGAAATTTGAAGGCAAAAAATATTCACTTTTTCATTGGTAAATAGCGAGTCACCTGACCCATGACATTTGAAGTTTGTTTTGCCAGTATTGTTTGAAATATTTAATTAAATTTATTATAAATTGCTTTTTGTCTGTGGTTTCTAGGAAATGACGTCATCTTCCAGTATGTTTACGATTTCGTACTTTTAAATAATTAATCTCGTGCTCAGAAAATCATCGTTTTTTAAAATTATTTTTCAGTTTTAACTATTGCAATTTTGCAAAAAGCAACTTCTATTTATTTTTTAACTTGCCACCTCTGGCGACCAGTCGGTTCGCCAGTATTAATGCCAACTAAAGGGTTCAATTTTTTAATTTATTTTTAGTTTTAACTATTAAAATTTTATAAAACTCGATTTATATTTATTCTTTTATGATATTATAAGCGCATTCTTACTAATTGTATTTCTCAAATTACGGTAAATATTAGAATATAATTTTAATATCAATCTGCATTATGTTCATTGGATTTTACCACATATACTACAGCTTCCAGTAATAGTAAAATTTTCGTCGAAATTACTGGATTTTTTTAATCTTAAAATCGGTCGAGCTCCAAAACTTTGTTTGCCAGCTAGAAAAATTGAAAATGAAAGTTTAAAAAATATATCATTAGAGAGAGAGAATTCTCGTAGTATAATCAAACCGGTTTAAACTGGCTAATTACTTAAATTAATTAAGACAAATAATAACCTAAAAAAATAATGTTCTCAGATGATAACTTGAAATTTGCGACCGTAGATTTCATTTTTAATATTATATTAAATTTAATACCATGTTGAATTTCTTCCCTTGCACTCTAATTTTTAACTGTCCTAGAAAATCGAGTTTTATTAAATATTTATCTCTCTTTCCTTTTATATCTCCAAATATTCATGAATCATCTGTCTTAAGTCAAAGACGAAGTTTGTGAAAGGAACTTAATTAGTTATTTATTTTTAGTTTTCAGGGGAATCCTATCACACCAATAAAGAAACTTATTTTATTCTTTTATCTATAAATGACAATATTGTAAATTAATATGGAAGTTTGAAAAATACTCGAACTGAGAGTGGAGAGATAACTCCCATTTTCTTTAAATGAATTGTTGAATGATATTAGAAAAATGTAATTCAATTTCTGATTCAAAAGAAAAGTTACCGATTATCACATCTATTTATTAATTTAGAAGATATTGTTACTGTTTTCGGAAGCTCATTCTTTGTTCTGTCTCTCGGGTATCAATACGACAAAATAAAATCGGCTTTTAATTGCTTGAAATTAGTATTTGTGTTCAGCAAATAATTAAATTTGATTCTTAATAATAATATTTTAGGCTACTGTAAGTGTACCATTAGACTGGTGTAAGCAAGCTTCCTTCTAAACTTCTTACATGGTAAGCTGAAAAAATACTTTTAAAAAAACAGACTCTTACTTTCACTGTAGTTGTAAATATTTCATGATAGAAGTTCTAGAAAGCACTCTCAGAAAGGTTTCAAAATGCATCAAAATAGCTAGACGAAAGACAAAAATAGTTGTGCAGGAAAATAATAAAAAGAATCTGACATCGACCTGCTTAATCATGAGTATGTAGAATCTACGCTCTATTTTTGGACGCATTTATTTTTGTTTACTAGAAATAATAAAGAATCGATTATTGTGTAAGAAAACTTATACGAGGTGTGTTAAATAACAAAAGGAATTTTAATTGATATAGATAAATTTAGTACGGAATAACCTTAGAATTAAATATATTATTTGAGCATAATATTTCAAGTTTTCTCTTTATGTATTTTTGAAATCCAGATTATTCCAACAAAGATTTAATATTTATAAAAACATTAAAATGATATCTGCTATGCATATTTCATTGTATCATGTCAGAACATAATTTCTTGAACGACCGAGCACCACGTGCTGGTAGAAGTTAGATTATATTTTTATTCATTTTTTTCATTAAATTAGTAACTTTAGTATTGCAAACGATCTAAAAAATTTTTTCTCGCATTTATTGTTTAAAAAAATAACACATTTCCTATTTAGTTCATTTCATATAATCTCGTGACCAAAATGACATTTTTCTAGATTATATTTGCTGTAGTCATTAACTTATGTTTTTGAATCAGAGATTTGTAAATGCAATGGCAACACATTATTAAAAGCTGATTTTTTGAAATGCTCGTGCAGATAAAACTATTTTTCACCTTCGGATTTTTGTTTTATTTTTCGCCTATGGATTTTTGTTGACGTCAAAATCTTCATCCCCAAAACATCATCATGTTCTCACATGATAATAATGCACTTTTTTGATGCAGTGTTTATATTTTCTATGTTATGTAGGTTATCGTTTTACCTTAAATTAGGTTTTAAAGACACATTCAAATGTACATATATGAAGAGCGAAAATAAGATTACTTAAAAATAATACATTTTTAATGCTAGTAATTAATTTATTTGTGAAAATGTTTTTCCTGTCAATGTTTTAAATTGGTACCAACTACACATTTCTCTTAATTTCAAAAATTTCAGATTTAATAATTAAGAATAATATCTTTATCTCTATATTATATATATATATATATATATAACTGAATTAGCATCAAATTTTATTCATTACAAGTTTTAAAAAATGTATTTGAACTTGAGTGGATCAATAAAAATTATTTTATTAACGACTGAAAATTTGAACAAGATATATAAATATATATAGGGAGAGTGTGAATTATAGTAGGAATTGAAAAGGATTGAGAGGTAAAAATATTTTACAAACCAATTTACAGCTCTATTTTAGGGGTTTAAAAAGTTCTTAATATTTCAGTTTTAATTATTTCGTTCCAGTTTTTTCCTGAATGAATGTCACATTCAACACTGGTAACAAATCTCTCATAGCGACAACTCAAATTAATTTGTGTCTTCATTCATATAACAAACCGTATTATATTTACATAAACAGTAGCTAATTTCTCCATAGAATTTAGCTTGCATGCTTCTACTTCGTTAAACCGTTTCACGTCGTTCAAAAAGAAATGGGCGATCACAGAAAATAGTATCCCTCTCTGTAGCAACTGAAGAAATGAAAAGAAGTTACTTATAAGGAAGCATATACCATCAGTAAAAGCATTTGGATGATTTTTTCACTAATGGATGATATATTCGCCCATCTAAAACTGTGATGGGTACAAAATAAAAGCATTACTGAGTAATCCGAGAGGCTTTTAGTTTTCCGAGCCTCGTACTAATTCGGCAGAGGCTAAAACACCACCTTTGCTCTACCGATATAATCAATAAGAAGGTAATTTAATAAGGAAAAATTGGCTCCTTTTCTAGGATGTTTTTACCCCTCTCAGCTCCTAAATGTGTTATAGATGTGTTACTGGCACCTATTCAAGTGAATTCGACGATTGCAACAATTTGGTTGTTCCGTGGTGAGAGTCTGCGCCACATCATTTAGGATAAGGTTTTATTTGATGCATATATAATACAACATTAAAATTTGGTTAAATCTGAATTAATAAAATAAATAACACTTTCCAAATTATAATGATATATAATTGATGACTAATAAACAACATGTATTAATAAATACATATTATCTAATCAAAGAAATCCTATAGTAACAATTATTTATTGTTTGAATATTCTCAATATTTTCATTATGAAGCATATTTGTGTGCCAGTGGATTTTTTTATATCGTTTGTTTACTGGATATTGCAACAATTGTTCACTGAATAATTAAGATTTTGCACTCTTTGTGCAATTATAATAAGTTATAGGGTCCCTTTAGTACTGTAAACTGTTTATTTTCTTGCCTCCGAATACATCACTACGAGTATAGGGTTAACAATCTTGTATTTCCTCAAGGGAATTAGAGGCCTTATGTCGCAATGATTTAAAAGAAAATTCTTTAAACTATATCTTCAACTTAAAAGCTATATTATTACTTTTAAAAATTTCATTATAATCCTTTGGGAAAATTGTTGTTGTTTCTTATGGCACTTGCCATGGACAAGCTCGCTGAGGTAGTCAGCAGTTTAAGCCTAATCAGCGTCTCTTGTTTTGTAATAGCGCCAACTAGGGCCAAGAGTATGACTTTTGTTATTCACTCAAACAACCATGCCCGAACCGGGACTCGAACCCAGCACTTCCAGATCACGGGGAAGTTGGGTTACCTCTATGCCAGGACGCTGACTTTGAGAAAGTAAAATCTTATAAATAACTCATGTGTATGTGCCTATTTTACTTTACTAAAACTATTTATCTAATTATGCATCCGTTTATAAGTATTTATGCTAAATAGAGGTTTTGACTTTTTTTTTCATAATTCAGTTGTTATTATTTTGTTGTTGTGTCAAATGGTACTTGTCATGGACAAGCCCGCTGCTGAACCCAGCAGCAGATTAAGCCTAATGAAGCGTCTCTTGTATTTGAGTAGCGCCAACTAGGGCCAAGAGTACGACTTTGCTACCCACTCACCACATTCGCTTGCACAACCCCTTTTTACAGGGGGGGCACATTAACACATCTCACAGATAGCACACAGAAGAACAACCATGCCCGAACCGGGAATCGAACCCGGGACCTCCAGAGCACAAGGCAGACGCGCTACTTCTGTGCCAGCTAGCCGGCCTCATTATTATTTTTTCTTTCATCAAGAAGATTATATACTCTGTATACGTATTGGAACAGACTGGTGGGTTGTGTTTTTGTAACTATCAGTAACTATTTATTTCCCAAAATATTGTTCAATAATAATCTATTTTTAGGATATTTATACTTAAAATGTCTTTGTCCTGATTGATAGAAGAAATATGATATGAGAAATTGATTAAATGGTTAAAAACCATATACAGAAATCCTTAAATGGTTTTCATTTCATTACTACAAAAATTATAGTAAAATGAAAAAAAAAGTATTGAAAACTAATCAAGATGTTAAAATACATGCATCAGTATTTTTAAAAAAGGGACTCCGAGGGTTGGGATAATGGTAAAATCTTAACAAGCTCTTGAATATATAACTTTGTTTAAAATCCCAAATATTTTGATGCCCCATGATAAATGATGCCAAATTCATATTACAGAAAAATATCTTTATCCTTTGTAGAATCTGCACGGGTGGCAATTGAGGGTAATAAATCACACGCATTCTCACAATAAAAGTTGTGAAATAAATGCTATGTTTACACTAATGACCTAACCTTTTAAAGGCATTTTTTTAAAAAGTTTATTCTGAAATAGAATTTCGAAGCCCTATGGACTCTTAAAAAGTTTTCAGAAATGGACTCTGATGTAATTTGTTCTTATATATTTGATTTGCTTCTCCTATTTTTTATACCAGGATTGCATTAGTGTGTCATTAATATTCAGCGTCAACTTGTATTTTCAGATGCATTTGTTTTTGCATTATTATTCCTCAATTACCTCATTATTTCAACTCATATCAAAGTTAAGAGGTCTTAAGGGAGAAGTGTTCAATTAATTTCCAATTCCATGTCTTTTAAATATTATTAACCATTCATAAAGGGTTGCAGAGAAATGAAAAAAAAATCAGCTAAATTTATTTTTATATCAGACGAAAGATAGAAATATTAAATTTTCATTTCTTTTGAATTTTATTTTGCTCAGTCAATACGATTTCAGCGATAATGTCCATTGCAGATGAGAAAAAGTCATGAAAATATATCAAAAGTATCTGAGTAATTCGAGATGATTAAAAAAATTCGAAATTTAATCAAAATGTAATTGTTTCTAGATGAAAGGAAACGAATTCTACACAGGATATATTTCGCCATTTTTCAATATTCATTTCTAAATCTAAGAGAAGGGAAATAAAAGAAAATCCTAGTTTTTAAAAAAATAAATGATTAAAGAAGATTTAATAGTGCAATTTGTGTGCCATCATACTCAGCCCTATTGCTGTTTGTAGAGATAAGTTCCAAAAATAATTTTTTACATTTGAATTTAAAGATATGTAACTTTTAATTCCTTATTAGAAGCTACGAAAGACAATACAAAAACCGGTTATTCTATAAATATTCGGCAATATACGTCACTTGTATCGATTAATGTAAGGAGATTTCGCAAAAGAAGAGTGTTCTAGAAAAAGCATTCTAAAAGAATTATTCTATAGTTTATTTTAAAAACTAAAAATTCTTTTCAATGCTTTAGATCTTTTACAAATTTAAATTTAAATTACCCTTTTTGAAAATGTCTTTGTTGTTTAAAACAAAGGAAATATCCATTTTAGTGATTCAGTTGGAAATATTCTTTTGTAATTTTGATTTGTTTTTATCCAATTACCAAATTAATCATGATTCGAACATCTTTTCCCCTTTTAATTATTCAGAGATTCTGAAATCAAAGACGGCAAAAATTCTTTTACGGAAAAAAAAAGATGAAATAACCAAGGAGTATTTTACAATTTCTCCTCTAAATCTTAACTATATTATACTCAAAATTTATCTGAAGAAACTGTTTAAGCTATACTTTATTCAAAAAACACTTCTTAAAAAGTTAAGATAAAATGTAACAGCTTTTTAAGAGTATTCATTTGAATTTCTTATATATATATATATATATATATATATATATATATATATATATATATATGGAAAAGCAAGAATCATACAAGTCATTTCGACTTTTTAATGAAATATTAAAATTTTTACCCAATGCTATTCATATATTCCAAATAATTGCAAAAAAGACAAAGAAAACCCCATAAAATTTGGGGTTCAAAAAATCCTCTTTCGAGTTATTTCTTTCTAATTTTCTCCAAACACAGCATCTTTAATGTACAATTATTTTGTTAAATAATAATAACAGCTATTTGAATTTTCTTCTTAAGTACCCGTTTTATACTGTAGGTAAACTAATAGTCTATTTCTGTTCAAACAATTCCTTAAGAAATTAAGCTCAAACTTATTAAAAGAAGGAATCTTTATACAACTAAGTTTAAAAATAAAAATGGAATATTTTAAATATTTAATTATAATAATAATGACGTGAGAAGAATATATAATAAATTTTTCAAACAGATTAGAACTCACAAAATATTGTCGAAAGGGCCCTCCCCAACCATGAATATCACACATGATTGCCTATTTGCATATTATTTTCAGCATTTTTCATAACCATTTCAAATTTTAAAAATAAAATAATCTCTCCCTTACTTCATATTTTTCCACTTTTTTTTCTTTATTTCTTGGAAAGCAGAAAAAATAACTGGACGTTACAGTTGGGGACTAAATTTACAACTAAGTATGAAATTTAAAATATTTTATTTCAAGGAAGAAAGAGTCCTTTTAATAAAATATTTTAATAATTCTAATTACAAAAAGATTAATTTTTTGATCCCGTAAATTTCCTCCGTCTATGCAAATAGAGACATGAATCAACAATTTGTTTGACTCTTTTAAAACAGGTGGTTTTATCAGTTGGCAATTCTTCAACCAGAAATATATTATAGCTTAAAACCACGAACGGAAGCGAATCCTTTCAATGAGCTTGGTAAATATTAACTTAGTTTGTCTCTTGGTACTTCATTTGTAGACGCTTTTCATCTCAGTTGATGGCTCTACCATGCATAAAATATCATCACTTAGATTCAAGGAAAAAGACCTTTGTTAGCTTCAGGAATGGATTTTGGCTGATTTATTCAGAAAACGGCGGAAAACGTCGCCGATCTCGTTGAAATGGAGTACTATTTTATTTATTTAAATAATATTTCTAAACTGTCCTAAAGAGACGAAACCCTGAGGTTTGTTATTCTTTCCATCCACCAGCTGCTCTGTTCATTATCGTCTGAGCGTTTAGCATCCGGTTTAAGGAAACTAAATTACAAAAGTACGTTGCCACTAAAATTTTGCAGACTTTAAAATATGTCATGGAACTCTAAAGTGAGCTCTAAAGATATACGAAGAGATTCGTTAAATTTTTTATATCTGTGAAAGAAAACACTAGAGAGCATTTAAATTTTTACACGAAATCTGAAGGGAAATTTGAAATATATAGTTCCTCTTATTACATTCAGATACTATATTTTTATTGCAGCATTTCAAGGAAGGCAAATATAAATGAATTCCAAATTTTGAATTTAACTTCAATCTTACTGTAAATTTAAATTTAATATCATGTTTATTGTTCAAAACATTTAGTCACAACTATAATGATTTTTTTCCACAGTTTTTAGGCTTTCCTTATTGTGATGATGCCTTTTATGTTTTTCCTGCCTTTTCATTTAAAATGAAACGAAGCACTTTTAAAAAAATTATTTCTTTAAACCTTTAAATGCAAATTAAGGTAATTAATATTTTAACTAAAAGTAATCATAAAGTTTCACTAACTCTCTTCAAAAGCATTAAGTAAGGGCTTTTAATCAATTTTCAGTAACCATTAAGTGTTAGTATTAAGTATGAAATAAAAGTAATTCACTTTCCGTCAACCAGTTTTTTTTTTTTTTTTCAGATTCTACTATTAGCTGACACTCTCCCTATAAGAATATTATATATCTTGTTCAATTTTCAATAGTTAATAAAATACTTTTTATTCATCCACTTAAGTTCAAGGAATTTTTTTTAAACTTATAGTGGATGACGTTTGACGTTGATACAATTTTATCAAATATTAATTCATTAATTTTTTATTAATTAATTAAAAACTTTCTATTATTTTTATTTATTTTGGCGATCAATTAATCAAAAAAAATTATTAATTGATCGCCAAAAACATCATTTCCCCATCGCCAAATAAGTAACGAATTTAGTTTGTTTCCCCCCCCCCCCACGCCAATGAGATTAGGCTTAACATGTTTTCGGCCGATTATTTCAAACGATTCTGATTATTTTCTTGATGTTTGATGCATTTAAAATTAAGCATTGTTAGTTAACCGATTTTTCCGATTCACTTTGAAGTACATTCAAATTAAAATAATCAAGAATAAAGAAAAGTAAACATTTCTAATCTGCATTGCGTTAAACCACCTGGCGTAGAATTCCCGTATTTTGCGTTGCCTCAACTAGCGTTGAGTCCTCAACTGGAGTTGAAAATTCAACTCTAGTATCATTTTTTGATCAATTATTTATAGTAAGTATAATTATTAGGCCAGGATAGCTTGGTTGGTAGGGCGTTGGATTCGTGCTATGAGTTTGAACCCGCTAGCCTAAGACTGTGTGTGTGTGTGTGTGTGTGTGTGTGTGTGTGTGTGTGTGTGTGTGTACGCTAAATCTGTTGTGGTCACAAACTCCATGTCGAGAATAATACCACTGGAAATACTGGTTCAAAGGTGATTTTTCTCTATTCCAAATCTAAAGTAGGATATGTGAACGAATGAATTAAATGCATGAATGAAGTCCTCTCCATAAAAAGTGTTTGCGATGAGTGTGAGCTAGAAGTCAGACTTCTGCCTTCAAGTGCTTAGGGCTCCATACCTTTAGAAGCTACTGCAACCCTCCTTCCATTGTAAAGCGGAACACGCGAACAAGAATTGCAATTATTTAATAAAAAGTAGCTAAAATTTAAAAAAATTCTTTCTTCACCTTTGTAGGAATTGACGTACATTTTTATTTTATATCACTTTTTAAAATAAGCAGTTTTTTAAAAGTTATGTTTTTTCTTTATTACCCCCTACAACTGGTAATACCACGAATGTGGATTTAAGCAGAAATTTTATGAATTCGGAGTAAAAGCGCCATTTCTTATGGACTCTCTAAACACAGATGTAATTATTAAGCCAATTGAATCTATTACTTGGAATCATTTTTACAAAAATTACATATACAAAAAATGATTACTTATTCATAATCCTCTTTATCAAATTAATATTTAGGAAAATAAATAAAACATGTGTTTAAAATAAGAAGCACTACTTAACAAATTTAAAGAAAGTTAAAATTCCCGTAGCTTGCTTGCCCACAACAGTTTTTGTGAATTCCATCACAGTAAATTAAATAATTAAATTCATTACCAATTTTAAAAGTTAGATTTTACAGCACTTCAATACAATCGTACAATACTTCGTACAATCTTCTATTTTATTTACAGTTTCCCAGAAAGGCGCAGAACTGCCTGAATAATTATGAAGGTCTTATTTGCCCTAATAGTTTCGATCTTTAGCATCGTTGCTATTAAGTTTCTTCTAAATTACAGATTCGTTTTTCGATTATTTTGCACCTTTAAAAAATTTCTCGTAAATTTTTAATGCAGTTTTGAACTTCCTCTTTCTTCAAAGCAGTCATATTGTTTACGATCATCTGTTTGGGCGTCTTTATGGATCTAGATCCCTTTTGGAAAATCCCACTTCAATATATCGCTTATAAAAGTGTAGCAGCGATACATTTTGCAAAATACCCATTTTGTAAAGCATATTTTGTACGGAATAATACTACAAACTAATTTAAATGATACGCGGAACTACACAATTCAGAATTTCTTTCAACAAGTCTAATTACGGTTAAAAATGAATAAATTGAACTAAAAAAAGCAGCTTATTTTATGGAAAATGACAGTTCTGACGATATTTGCAGATATAAAATGTTTTATTGCTTTGAAAATAGATTTACTTTAAAAATTAGAAGTTAATGAAATCAAAATTAAAATTTCTACTTCTTCTAATATTTGGTAATGCTCCAATAAAAGCAAGAAATTAAAATGCGATAAAGTTTATTCTAATAAATATCCCAGTTTCATGCAGGCAGGTGGTTCAAGACTGTTTTCCCCGTTTTTACGACCTAAAAAAAATACTGCGCACAAATAAAAACAGCAAAGATGTAGAAAAAAAATAACGTCTGATATATAAATTAAACAACTGAATTGTAAATGCATGAAAATTTTGTTAATGATAAAATTGAAATACAATTGCTTGTATTTTTTTGTTGTTAAATTGGTCCTTAAATTTTAATCATTTGCACTAGAGAGGTGACTCTAGGTCCCCATTCAAAAGGGTGCATCATTTCGAAGTTTTATTTACTTATTTTTAAATTTTGAAAGTTAAAAAATACCTACAGAAGCGTAAAAAGATGTAAATTAACTTTTCGGGGAAATTCAACTTCAAAGGATTATATATATTCATTTTTCGGAACAATAAGTAAGCCCCTGTATTATGCAAATAATTTTACATCGAATTACTTTTATGAGTGTGAAGGTAGAATCAATTACATAAAATATTCTTTTACTAAGTTTGCATTTTTATTCCTTTATTTAATTCAATTTCTACTATTAGTACACCTTCACCCTCTATGTATCTTGTTCAAATTTTCAATCGTTAATAAAATACTTTTTATTCATCCACTTAAAATTCAAATACCTTTTTTAAAACTTGTAGGGGATGACACTTGATGTTAATACAGTTTTTTCAAATATTTATTCATTAATAAAATCTAATTAATTTTTAATATTTTAGAATGTTTAGCAGTTTGTAAAGAAAATTGGAATCAATAGACTGAATCGGTAAAATGCAAAGATTTCAATACTTTTCACGTTAAGATGAAGAATGCGAGTTCAATTCTTGCAAAAATCAATAGTGTTTTGATAGATTATTTATATTAATAGTAATTATTTAATAAAAAGTAACTATCAAAGATTTTTCTTCGTTAACCTAAGTAAGAATTGGCTTATATTATATTATATTATTGCGCCATCTTTGCCCTTAATGATGAAAATGTAAACTTTCTTTTTAAAAATCCATGCTGTAAATACTAGTATTGCGGTTTTCCTAGAGCATATTTTGGTAATTCAATATTAGCTGCAAATATTTAAACTTTGATCAACTCTTATATTAATTGCTTTTATAACTCTATTTGCTTTCAAGCGATTCCCACCAGGAGGCATTCTAGGTATTCAAATAATTATACTTTTTCCAGTGGTTTATTCTCTTTTTCCTATTAAACTTTAATAACCTCCACTTTAATGATGGAACGTATTTGCTAAAGAAAGAGTGGTACCGCTGCCGGTGATGATCATTGGCTCTCAACCATTCTTCTCTTAGTTCCACGATGGATATGACGATAAACCAACTACTTCAGATGTTGTACCGAGGGCAATTTCTTCACCATTACTTTAAAAAACTAGAATTCTTTGAGATATGCACTGGTTTTAAAATGAAATTTTAGGGTCTACTTATTGGGTGAGATACCATTTTGTAGTAGACATTAAATTCATTTTTAGGTATTTTTTAACAATTTCAGTTTTTAGTAAAAACGGGCCTAATAAGTTTGAATCTTCCCAGAAGAAAAAATTGCTTGTAGAATTACTATATGTGATAAAATGTTTATGCAATGACTTAATTTTAATTCGTTCGAATACAAAATTATTTTATATAAAAAATGAAAATTGCTTAACTAAAAATGCTGGTGTCAGGAGGAAAAGATTATTCGCATGTAAACATTCTTTTCTCTACATTAATTATTAATTTAAAACCATTTTTATAAAGAATTTCCTTAAGATCAGAGTGAAGAAAAAAAACCGTTACAAATTTTCTGAAATTAATCTTAGTTATGAATGATGAATGAGGAAAATTGTTTCAGAAATTTAATCCAAAAAATGAGAAATTTCTCGACTCAATTCGGTTATTCTCAAAGATTAAAACTCAATTTAATAAAATGTATTAGTTTATTTTAAGAAGCAGTACTTTATACTAGCGTAAAAAGTTTTTTTTTTCAAATATTGTATACGCCTATCCAATTATTTATTTCGTTCCATTTATCAAAAAACAAAAAAAAAATGAATCTGTAGATGAAGAACACATTTATTCATATTAAAGGAACAAATAATGCTTCATGTATCAAGCAGAAATAGTACACGGTTTTTTATTGCAAGAGTGTAACTTAGATATTAAATTTTTACTTGCTTTTGAAAACTTCGTATTATAAAACACATTCATATTTGTTTTGAAAACATATTTTTATCTTGTAGGGAAAAAAACTAATGCAATATTCAAAAAGCAATTAACTACTATTACAACAAAAAATTAGCGCAATTAAACCTGAAAAAATCTGATCCTAAACAGAATAGTTGAAGCATGGATAATTCATAAAAGAACCGTTGTCTATCAATAAACCTTTAGAATTAAAAAATTAATTCAGACGACTGGAGAAAAAAAAATAGCATTCGTTCAAGAGCAGCTGCAAATGACACTAATGATCTTGCAGTGATAAACATATCCCAGCTGTATATTAAAACAAAGGAGTGCAAGTTTATTGTTTTCATTGTGTATTCGATTTCGTCAACGAAGTTATTAAATGGAAAGCAACTTATGAAAATAAAAACGTTCATATTGGTCAAATAAGCAATTAAAAATTATTAAATGTATATGTTATTAAATGCGAGGTTTTTTTTTTTTCATAGAAGTTTTTTTTAATAGATTCTCAATAAAGAGATATGAAAATTATTCCATACAATCCATGCTATTATAATAAAGAAGTTTTGAAAATAAAATTCTAAATTTTTATGTCAGAAAAGCATAATGTCCTCATTGTGATTCGAATTCCAATCCTAAAGGATTAAAGGTATATAATTATGGAGACAAAGGGTAATTAAAGGTATAATTATGGAGACAAAGAGTAATTAAAGGTATAATTATGGAGACATAATGATAATTTTTGAAATCATTATTTTGATATTCAAAAATTTAAGAATTAAATATATACAATAAAATCAGACAATAGAATCCTTTCTTTCTATTTAAAATTGTGATCCTAGTTTTTTTTCCATGTAATTTCTCCAAACATAATTAAAATACTCAGTGAAGAGACATTGAAAATTATTCTCGGAACTTATCGAAATAATTTCGGTTGAATCGGATTAAATAGGAATTGGCTGAAAACCTGAATCGATTTATTACAAATTGTAAATGCTGTGCTATAATTTTACACTTGCTTCCAGGTTTTGCGGAAAAATTTCTGTCGCATAACTGTTTTAGAAATTCTCTTGCTGTATCTACACAAATGTAAAATCTGTTTTACTCAATTCTATTTTCAAATGAAACCCTTAAAAAGTGTTTAAACTTTAATATGCTAAAAACAGAAGTAGTTGTACATAATCATACCAATTAAAAACAAGAAAAATTCAGAATGAAATGAAAAGAATTAAACAGATAATACATATGGGTGAAAGCATATATTTGAATTATTAAATAAGTCAAACAGGAATAAAAAATTAAATAACGCAAGAATTAAAATTTAAATGAACTATCGAAATGTAACAAAAATAAGAAAAGTTTCTTCATGTTGTTCATTGAAAGAGAATATGCATCCTTTCTAAGCGAGTTTACAAGATAGAGGGAAATTTTTCCCAATTGATAATTTTTCTGTTTTACGTTTTGATTTTATATTTTGGTAAAGTAATTACTTTAGAAGAAAAGTCAATTCAAAAACTAACTATGACTTGAGATAGTGACAAGACTAATAAAACTGCAATAATTCACCAAACTTTCCGAGGCAGCGGAAGACTAATGGCAAATTCTTAGGCTCTGATCCGAAGGTTTCCATATCCAAAAACCAACTCCAACAAAGAACCATATATATGGGGGGTTTGGCGTGCATAAATTTGTCACCATGGATCCAACTCTCATGTCGTAGAGATGGAGTGCCAACTCAGACACCTTCAATGCTGTCTGACCTCTTCAGACAAACATGTGTCTAAAATAACAAGGGCTGCCTCCAAATAGCCCTAGTGTATCTTTCAACTGGCATTAATATTACTAAAATAAATTAAACTCAGCAAATTTTCATTAGAATTAAAAGCACAAGTTATCTGAATAAAGGCAGAATTATAGAATTAAAGTTATTACCATGTCTTGATAAAATTATTTATAACATATTTGAGACATGGCTTAGAAAATAGGTATGTTATATGATAATAATTCTCATTATAACAGTATTCGCCTCTAATATATATTGTTTCACGATATACAAGATTCATTTTATAAGTTGTATTTTCGTTTAAATGTTACTGAATCTAAATTTCATTATACATATACTCTGTGATTTCAGTAAGAAATGCGATTCTCAGGTTTTATACAATTCCCTTACAAGATTAATATAACTTATTAATCCCACATATTGGTTAAATCGTGAAACTCAAGATGGTAACTTATATTCGGAGAAAAGCAAGTCTGAAATTCTTAAAATATTAATCATATATCGATTGAGTAAGTGCTGACGGGAGTAGAATAGTTGCTGAAAGCATCCGGCAGAAAATTTGGATTTAATTTACAAATGGCTTATGTGGGTTTAAGCTTTATTAGTTTCATTTTTACGAAAGCACGTTCATGTTACTGAATCCAGGTTAGTTCTAAAGGTATGCTTGAATTTGATACTTGGCAAATTGTTACCCACGATAACTTAAGTTTCATGCAGTCTTACCAGCGATTGGTTTTGTTACTATTTGTACACTGGGTAAGAATTATTTTTGGAAAGTTAAAGTATTTTTTGTCACGAACAACAAGAATGTTATCCAAGGCTCTCTAATATTTATATAGAAAAATAGTTGATGTACTCGGCTTTTCTAAGGATTTAAATCTTCTCATGTACAATATTTTTAATGGAGAATTTCCTTTCTATATAAAATATATATCAAAATAATGATATTTTTATGACTGTTTTGAAATAGAAAAATTTATGAAGTAATGGGAAAATAGTTCAAAGTTTTAACATTACCTACCTATAAATTTCTTTATTTCAGAATTATCTGTGCTAAATTTTTTAAGGAATTAATAAAAACCTAAAGAAAACTGCACAAATATGTAATAGATATCGTTGAAAAGGTAAAGCTTTAATTTTATGATGATGTAAATTTTTCGGATTAATTCCCCCCGAAATTTTCATGGTAAAAAAGTCACAATATTAATTCATTTCTCTTCGCCCGGAGCGGCTATTATAATTGAGTATCAGTTTCATTTACTCGCAAGGTGCTTATCTTTGTTGCCTTTGTTTCGGAAATTAACTTACGCTTACTTTATGCATTATTAAATCAACACAATGAAACAAATAAAAAAAACTCGAAAAATATGAATAAAAACAAAACAGAAATTAAAAGATAATAAAGTATTCCAAAATTAATATTGATTTAAATGCGTTTAATAAATTTTAATTAATAACGAATGAAATAAGTAGTTAGCAAAAATGGAAATAATATCGTTGAAATAGTAAACTTTTGAATTTTGAGATAATCAAAAATAATTTCGATTCATTTCTAATTAAATCAATATTTAATTAACTTGAGCGGTTTGAAGAGTTGATAAAATTCTTTACCTTGTCTTCATGAATAAGTGTACAATGTTTGGTTAAAATCGGCTGGCTCGTTTAGGAAGAGCTGTGTAAAACATACTATATAGCCACAATGTCTCTTATTTATATCAAGAATACTTGAAGCAAGAATAATCAATCTTGATCTGGTTTTTTAAAGTCATTTGATTTTTGACAATAAAATTTGAATATCATTGACCGAAATTAATTCTTATACATCTTTAAAATCTTAAGAAACAACAAGCCATAATATTAAAGCAATATCTATGAAACTAACTTATAAAGTAACTAGTTCATGATACAAAATTTTTTAAAAGGAAGATGCATTATATTTAGAGCGGTCAAATGCAACTACATCTAAAACACAAATAATATTTTTCCCAATTTGGTTAATATCAAGTATAAATTTCAAAAATAAAATAAAATGTCTTAACAAATGAAGGAAATACTGAATCTGACCTGTAGATTTTATCAAGTATCACTTTCAATAAGGGATTCACATCAGGAATATTTTCTGAGGAATACAGTTTTCTTTGAAATATTGATCCCTCGTGACTCGAAAATCTCAAGAAATTGAGGTTTTGAGTAAACCCGAATTAATGTAAGTAAAGTAATGACATTCAAGTTACATAATAAAAAACAAAACTGTATTTGAGCATTGAAATTCAGGTGAAGCTACAGAAAAATGAAACAAAATCAAACCGCTATAAGTTAATTATCAAATTCTAAAATCAATAAGATTGATTCAATTATTAAAAAAAAACTTACCAGTTGAATGTAAATATTCTCTAGGATTAACGAGGGAAAAAAATTGAACTTATTTTCCTGCGGACAATCGTACCTGTACAATTTAACTTTCCCGCGCGTAAAGTTCCTCGTCATCATACAAAATAAATTGAACGATCTCAGCGCCATCTATTAAATTGAAATAAAAACCAAGAGAATAACCTAGAAAGTTTATCTTCAGCAATGAAAATATTAGAACATAGATTAAAACATAAATATTGTTAAATGCGACTTTTATATCGAAAAATGAGTAAAAGCGTTTGATTTTTTTTATATTGAGAAAAAATTAATGATATTCTAAATACTAATTTTTTTATAAAATACATTTCATTGTATAGAAAAAGCAGATTAAGATTCTGTAATGAGACCATCACCCTATATCAATCATTAACAATATAACTCTGATTTTTTTCATTTTAAAGATAAAACTGATATAAAAAAGATTTAATTTCTTTCAAAGAAAATATGAATTTTCAAAATATAATAAAGCTTATAGTAATGATCAATTGATAAAAAAATTGCAAGTTTCTCTTCAAAGTGGAATGAAAATTTTAGAAAAATTCCAGATGAAAAATTTATTGTTCACAAAGGAGTTACGATTACTTCTATTTGCTATAAATACTCCCTGATTTTCATTGAACTATTATTTGAGTAATTTGGAGAATGCTATATAATTACATTATAATATTGAACAAAAAAAACGTATCTTATGTATAAAAAATGTATCCACAAAATTTAGAGACAGACACTTTCCTTATTCCGAACATAAAAAATAAAAACCGAAAGAAAGAAAACTGAAGATTCAGAAATACTTGTGTTTCTTTTGTTTTAAGGCTTGATGATCTACATTCAGCTTCGCCAGATTCTATTGATTCTTTTTTATTGTCGGGAACTAATTTGGTCTGGAATTGTGTGTGCTCTTCAATAGGAAAGTCGAACGATTTGGTATAGCACGGTTTTTCTTCTTTGTGTATTCTTGTGCCTACTTTCCTTCTGATTTATTGAAGACTCAATTATGTTTTATTCTTGTTTATAGCTGACTGTATTTGCTTTAAGAACAACTATCTTCTTAACCAATCTTCCACCTGGGGCTACTTCACAAGACATGTTTTATTGATTATTTTTTTATTTTCGGAATCGTTTTAGCAATCATTCTATCTTGATTTCAATTCTTCTTTTCTCATTCCTTTTGTTCCTTTCAAAAAAAGAACAGAAAAAGAAAAAAGAATACTCTAAATATAGAGTGTCTACGTCATTTTTAAATAATACATAACTGTGTTTTGAGATTGAAACAACATCTTTTTTGTGCTTTTTAAATGTAACATAATCTTTTCTTTAAAATCTTTGTTTCATATAATTATCTGAGCAAACAATTATGTACTATCCTTAAAATATTTCATCAGATTATTTAAGGATTTGCTTTACAGGAATTTTTTCTCACATTTTGGTATCTTTTAGCCTTGAAAGAATTTTCTATCGACACTGCTCGCTAAACATTACTTTCATAGATAATGATCTTCGTTTTTATTTATTTTTATTTGAGTTATTTATTATTTTGTGGGTACTTTTTAGTTGGAATTTATATTAGATATCTATGATAGATATCACGCATCTAAAATATTAATGGGTTCAAATTTATTACTTTAAAACAATAAATTATTATATTATTCCAATAAAAATATACGCTTGTTTTAATGTTATATCCCCATTTATATCACCCAATTATGTAATCAATAGATAAGAGTAAAATTTTTTGTTTGAATTATGCTATAGTGACTTTGACTTGGTACACGGATTTTGACTTTTGACTGAATGCGATGCATCTAAATACATAATGCTGCTGTGAAAGCTTTTTCATACGAAGTTAAATTGGAATGATTGATTAATACTTTTTCTTAAATCACATAATTTCAAGCCTAATTTATCAGTTGGTTATAGGAATTTATTTAGAAATTTTAACATGTAATAAATGTTATCATGTGATGAATGCGATGCATCAAAATGCAAAATGCTGCTGTGGAAGCTTTTTATTCGTAGTTAAATTGGAATGATTGCTTAATTATTTTTCTAACAGCATGTAATTTCAAGCCTAATTTAGAAGTTGGTTATAGGCATTTATTTAAAAATGTTAGCATGTAATAAATGTTATCATGTGATAAATGCGATGTATCTAAATACAAAATGCTGCTACGGAAGCTTTTTCATGCGTAGTTAAATTGGAATGATTAATTAATTCTTTTTCTTAAATCACATAATTTCAAGCCTAATTTAGTAGTTGGTTATAGGCATTTATTTAGAAATGTTAACATGTGAATGTTATTATTGATCATTTTTAAGATCAATGATTGAATTGATGTTGTAATCCTCAACATAAAAGTATGCAACTGTGAACGCGCTTATACATTATCATCAACATCTTTCGAGGCTTGTCTAGTTTTGGAGATCATTAATAGCATGATTAATACGACTCGGAATCCATCTAAGATGGATTAGTGAATAATGATTCATTATCCTCAGGGGCTGATCAATCAGTTAAGACACATGCAGAAACCGCTTGGTACAAGATTATTTCGAAAATAATTTTAATTATCTTTAGTATGAATTTTTCAGAAAAAACTTCATATATTGGCTATTTTAGGAATCTAAAGCGCATTTAATACAAAAGGACACTATACTGAGTCATCTGTATCCATTAAGAATTCCATCAAATTTTGAAAGGAAATTAATCACGATATTAGAACCGGATGGATAAAGAACACGGTTTTAAAAAAAATAAAGTGCTCCAAAGGTTATTCGTCGAGAAAAATGTGGCGTTGTACGTATAAAAGCGAAGCAAAATTGGAAAGGAAAATTCACGATTTAGTATTCTTTAACAACATCGAATTTCATACTATAATGAAAAAAAAAGGCATCGAAGATATTCATAATATTGTAAAATTGAGCACTATTTTTATTTCTTCCTTTATGATAGCTGACGCTCCATCATTTTAAACAAATGACATCAGTTTCTTTTTTACAATTGTTTAGCTTCTTCACCTTCTATATCTCTTGCCGTTAAAGAGCATCATACTATGTTACGTTTTATCATTCAGAATATTATGTGTGGGATACATATACGTGTTTTGTTAGAACGGTGACCAAACTGAAATTCAAGTTAGTTCAGTTATATTAATGCCCAGATTTTTAAGCAACATTAGACGATTTTGGGACGAAACTTGTAATTTTGGACCATGGCGACACTTGAGCTGTCACCCCTTCTCCGAACTTTCTCACCACACCAATGGGAGGAAACTTAAGACTGACGTATTTAGCGTGCACCACACTCGTTTACACGACGGTTCTTGGGTGTAATCGGTTTTCAAATCTGAAACCCTCCAGTTTCAAAGTCGAGACCTTACCGCCAAGCCATCGCGGTCATGTGACCAAAGTGAAAATAGTCCATTTTTTCTCCAGAGCAAATAATTTGTTAAATAAAGTCATATATTGCATCAGAAATTCATTTTTGGTATTTATTTGTCTATTTATTGTAACTTTCTTGTCTTTCATTCAATTTTCATTTCGAAGGTTTATCTACGTTATGTCACAGATCTTTATTTCCCCAATCAGTAACTTCTGATACAAATGCTTTTTCGAAGAATCTGTTTCACAACACCGCATTAATTCACCAAGAAATTTGGTGACTTTACGATTGTTAGATCGAACAATAGACAGTTCTGTGCGTCATCAGTTCCAATGAACACTTTGTATAATAGAGGTCTATAAAGAATTCTATAAAGGAAGAAAGCCGTCAATCATATTCAACTCACCAAATAAATAATTTTATGGGATGCGTTCTGCTGGGCAAAA
This sequence comes from Argiope argentata, assembly GCA_026289955.1. NCBI lineage: Eukaryota > Metazoa > Arthropoda > Arachnida > Araneae > Araneidae > Argiope > Argiope argentata. Next base: position 596,244 of record JAOUZG010026676.1, on the reverse strand, counting down.
ATGACCCTCATCATGTGCAAACAAAGAGAAAAAGATGGGAAGCTTTGGGTGTAATCAACGTTGATTGGCGGCCGTGTGGTTTCAATTTTCTTGGATCGTTCATTAATAATTATAATTAATTAGTTTCGTTTATGCTATTGACATCTTGACAAAATAGATAAAATTTTCAGGGAGCAAAAATATTATTCATTGCCTGTTATCATATTTTCCTGCGCCGACGTTCTGGTATAGGGATAGCGCGACCCGGGTTCAAGTCCCGGTTCGGGCATGGTTGTTCTGTGTTCTATCTGTAAGGTGTATGAATGTGCCTCCCCCTGTGGAAAGAGGTTGTGCAAGCGACAGTGCTGAGTGAGTACATAAGTCGTACTCTTGACCTAGTTGGCGCTACTTCAAACAAAAGACGCTCCTTTCGGCTTAAAACTCGCTGATGTCTGGGCGAAGCTTGCCCATGGCAAGTGCCACTAATAACAGTACCTTTTCCAGATCATGAAAACCTCATCTTATGCCAAGTTTACCCTTCGCCAGTTATAAGATGCCACGTTGACCGCATTTGCTTAGAAAGGGACTGATATAAGTTTGTCCCAATTTCATAAGAAAGATTCCGGTATTCCATACTTGGCTATAAATTGCCATTTTGGTGTCCCTGAATATTTCTTTTCCCTGAGTATTATATTAAAATATTATATATTTACAGTAAAAAACATCGTAAAATAAAAAGAAATGGTCAACATATCTAAATTTGGGAAACTATAGAAAAAAGGGGCAAATAAAATAAAAAAAGAACACAGCTTCGCATCAAAAAGAGCACAAAATGTCGGAATTGATCTACGATAAGTGATCAATTGTTCCACACCAAAAAAAAACCCCGCCATATTCTACATACGCATGCGCAGTAAGAAAAAGTACAAAATAGCGGTTTGTAGTTGTCCCGTCAGGACAATTACTTGGCATCAACTGAACAGCATTTTTCAGCCTTTCTAAGCATGCGCTACTAACTTAACGTCGTATAAATGGTGGAGTTTATACCCGGCATAAATATCTGTACAAACCATTCTATTTCGAATAAATAAAGACTTTTTCAGTATTATCATATCTGTTGAGAGCCATAATAATTGGTTTCAATAAATCAGTGCAAGTTTATGGATATGAATTTTTAAAATCATACTTCTTTAACTTCATATCTGATTCTATAACTTCATATCTGATTTCTTTTCTTTTCAGTTACGGCGTTCACTACGGCGCCAGAATGCACATTAGAAGAGCTTAACGGCTGTCTTCAGTCTTTGATGTCAGTTACAAAAGGCAATGATTTTACTTTCGCCGCGACTCGATTGCAGTTGTTGGCAGTTTGCAGGTATGTGCAAACCAATTTCTTGACTTTTTATTCACAATTTTCTATAAAAACAAGTAATATATAAAACAACTTTTAAAAATCAATTCCTACTTAGGTTCATTTTTTTATATATATTTTAGTTACTTTTTATTAAATAATTACATTTGCTGTTAATATCGTGTTCCGCTTTACAACAAAAGTAGGGTTACACCTGAGTACAAAGTAGGGTTAATCTGAGCACCTGATAGCAGAAGTCTGACTTCTAACTCACACACGTCACAAACCCTTTTTATGGAGCAAACTTCATCTATACACTTCATTCATTCATCCACAAATCCTACTTTAGATTTAGAATTGAGAACAATCACCTCTGACCCAGTACCTCCAGTGGTATTATTCACGATATAGAGGAGTTTATGACCACAACACATTTAGCGTTACCACACACACACAGTCATCGGCTGATGGGTTCGAACTCATGCACAAGGGATGCGAATCTAAAGCCCTACCAATCAGGCTATTCAGGCCTAATAATTACAATTACTATAAATATTTGATCAAAAAATTATACTAGAGTTGAATTTTCAACGCCAATTGGGGCAACCCAAAATGCCTGAATTTTCTACGCTTAATTTTCTCTATTCTGTATTATTTTAATGCGAAAGAACTTCAAAAGGAATCCAAAAATCGATTAATTAACAATGTTTAATTTTAAATGCATCAAACATTAAGTAAATAAACAGAATCGTTTGAAATAATAGGGCGAAAACATGTTAAGCCTAACATAAGTGCGGAAAAAAGAAACTGAATTCGTTATTTATTTGGCGGCGGGCAAATGAAGATTTTCGGCGGAAAAGTTCGTTTTTATTTAATTAATTAAAATTAATGAATTAATACCAGAAAAAACTGTATTAGAATCATTACAAGTTTCAAATAAAACAAGTTTGTCGAAATACTGAATTCTATCTCTAATATATTAGGTAGGGTGATTAATACCCAGAAGAAAGCAATGTACAATCATCCAGGTAATCATTTCATTGAAAATATGTGATCATAAAAATGTATGATCAAACATGCGAATTGATATGACGAAACTAGAAAAAAATGGAAATATATTTTATTGAATTTTGAAAAGCTGATGATTTTAGATAATGGGTTTTTTCTTAGAAAAGTCTGTTAGATGAAAATCTTTTCAGCATTTTTGAATATAAATGTATTAAAATATTTTCAGCACGAGCAACATCGGTGACATCAACTAGTTATAAATTAAATTATTAGTCCAAATGTATCCCTAAAGCTAAAGTAATAAATGCATTAGAGATTTTAAAGAGATTAAACTATTTAGGAGAGATCTAGAGATAAGTCTAATAACATAATGCATGACGTATTTTTTCATCATAAAAAATTTGTATATGAAAAATGTAGTTCATTATTCGAAAATAAGATTAGTGCTTTTTTTCGAATAAATTATTAAAAGAGATTTGATAATGAATTTTTAACTCTTAAAATCAGTGAAAATTATTCTATTAATAAACCTGTCTAAACTCAACATTAAGCAAAGTTGTCATGATTCAATGGAAACATTGAACAAAGTCCTCAACTTCCAATTAAAATATATCATTTTATTCAAACAAACCATGTGAGGATTTAAAATATGCAAATTATGAACTAAAGGAATGTTTTCTTGAAATGTCGCTGAATTTAATATTTTGTTTAATTGTTGAAAATAATGAAAAATTGACTTCAAGACTGATTAATATTAAGTGGATATTATTTTAAAATCTCAGAAGTTTAAAACTTTTCTTTTAAATAATATTCCAGAAACATTTTTATGAAATTTGTATTTCATTTTATATGCTGTAGCGTTTTTATAAACAACATAAAAGAAATGAAAATGCTGAAATAATTGAGAAAAAATCAACATAAGTATATAGATGAAGCATTTTGTTGTTGAAGATAAGATATAAATTGAAATTAAAATCCCATGAAAATTTCTCTTTTTAAAAACTCAATGGTGCATGAAAATAAAAAAGATTAATTAGATTTATTTTCGAAATTCATTCATATGTTTGACATAAAAAAGTAGGAAAGGAAATTTTTTTTAGTAAAAAGAAATATAATCATGGCCAGAGATGCTTTTATTATTATTATTAGGCCAGTATTTTTCCTCATTAAAATACTAAATATAAATAATTGTTTACAATTATTTATTAGTGTCGAATAAAGAAAGAAATATTTAATTAAAAAATACTTTTTTATGATCCTATGAAGATCATATTTAAAGAGAAAAATATAACCATTTTTTCAAAATATCATTAAAAATTCTTTTAATTTAATGAACATTATCTTAATTAATTTAAAGTTAGTTTTAAGATACATACATTCATTTCAGCAATATATCATTAAACCTATTTTCAAACAAGTAAATATTTAAATTGCTCATTAAAATACGAATCCTTAGTTTTATTAATAAACATTTTATTTATCTTATGTTTTTATAATTAATTACCCAAAACTACAATGAATATCTACTTCTAAATAAAATGCTTCAATTTTTTTAGAATTTCAAAACCCATCTGTTTTTGAAAGCTGATTGCAAAGATATTCCGAACGGTAGATTTCTTAATCAAGTTAACAATAAATTGAACTTTAAAGGATATTATTTTTGTTTTATAGCATCTTATGCTACATTTTCAACATGTTAAATTACAAGAAAATGCTTCAAAACATTACAAAAAATAGCATATTTAAAAGAAATTTTGCAAGAACCAGGATTTTTAATTAAGATAAAACTGCTTTCGCTCCAAAGAAACATTATTAACCGTAGTAAGATAGTTTATTAATTTGTCCGCCGTATTGGCGCTATTCAATTTATTTATGTTATTTATATTTTACTTTACAAGCATACTCTTCATTAATTGGATTTCGCAAACTTCTGGAGACAGAAGGAAGTGCTTAAGATAATATTACTTAAGAAGAAATTTCCTTTTCAAAGTTTCACCGTTCTCGAAACAATTGAATTAATTTTGGGGGACTCTTTTTGGATTTGTTGATTAAATCCTTCGAGTTTTGATTTGATAGTTTAACTCAAATATAATTTAATTACATTAATTAGCAGAATTTGAATCTGAAGTTAAGTCAATTGATTTGAATAAATTCGTAATGAATTCCGTTTCGTTATTCGTTTTTAAAGCTCTGTAAAAATAAGTTGTGTAAATCATTGATTGTAAAATAAAAGCTGAAGATCTAATTCAGTATGTAACAAAATATATAAAAAATGATTATACAAAAAAGGGGTTATATAAAAAAAGATTATATAAATAATGAGTTATTATGCTCATATATATTCATTAAATTTTACCATTTTTTTCAATCATTTTATGAAAACTTTTTGAGCAGAGTTTTTCAACCTAT